>JXSR01S027002.1:46744-57865 GCA_000969725.1 Ophiothrix spiculata | reverse complement strand
ACTATACAATTACTTGGATCTTGGATATAGATCCTAGGATCGCGCGGATTACGTAGTCGCACTTGCAACCCTCGCCTATATAGTTCACTAACTTAATAAACCCACTGACTGTACATAGAACACTGATCTATAAAGTCACTGACTGATTCAGTGAACCAAATCAGTCGAGCCCGATTGTAGTGCTTTGTACAATGCCGTATTTAATTGAGTACATCAATTGCTTTGTCCATTAAATTCGAGCTGTTGTCTCGACGCATGTGGTTTCTAATTAATATTTAACTTACTTGTAGGATTTGCTAAATTATAATTATAAGTTGTGGACAAATGTCTAAAGGCATTCTAAGATATGTCTGCAAATTCAAAGCCTATATCAGACGTGTCTGGTGTTCCTACTGAAATTGTAAGCAATTCTAAGTTTGATCAGTTTCAAAATCTTGGCAGTGATATCATCAAGAAATCACGCCTAAAATCTTGCTCTCATGATCCGTTGCCAGCTGAGATTGTGAAACAATATTTGTCTGAATTATTACCATCAATAGCTTGTCACAAAATGTAACCCAATTGAAGGCCCGTCTAAAGACACATCTTTTTAAAGCTGTATACAACTTGGCTTAGATTGTTTCTGCAGTGGATTATTTGTATCATTATGGATTTGTAACCTCCTTGGGTTTCCACCTGAGGGGGAGGCTGCGGGTAACCACCTGTGGTTGTCTACATCTCATACTTCTGCTGCAATGAGAATTGTGAATTTATGTTTGTAAGCTCCTATGGTTACCACCATATGGGTAGGCTGCCGGTACATCACCTGTGGTCACCTACATTATTTGAATCACAAAAAGTCACCAGACTGTCTTTCCAGTTGTTTTCCACTTTCCCTCACTTAGCTTGCTTTCTTTGCTTCAAAACTGGTCCACCTTGGCACTGTCTGCATTCCACTGTGGGGTCTGGGAGGGGGAGCCAACGCATGGAGACGTTGGTATGTCATGGATGTCCCATCTAGGCAGGCTCTGCAGTTTAATGAGTGTGGATTTGCGTCATCAGTGGACTCTATTTTTCTTTAGGCTTTTGGTTTTTCTCCAAATTGCCCCTTCCTTCCCTTCATCTTTTCTTGTGTTTCTATTTTCGACCGGAATGGCAGTCCACACTCAGATACTTTGCCCATTTACATTTCCTTACCATCAAATTCATGAGCTTGCTCACCTCGTAAATTTATATCCTCCTGATTCCACCTGTTTTGTCATGTGTTTTTTTCTTTTTATCTTCCTGTGTTAAAGAATTAGTTTTGCCTGCTCGCTATGTGGGGATACATATTTTGTTTTGTTTATTTAGTCCTGTTATGTCTACACCTTTAGCTGTTATTATTATAATATTTTTTAACCATTCATTGTTAACCCGTTTTTAACTTTTTATATTTTATCTATGCAAAATGTCTCAAAAAATCATGTTTAGAATCACTGCTGTTGAATTTAATATCTGCGTTTAATTTGTGTTGTAAAGCGCATAAATGCCTTTGCTTTTGCGCTTTATTGAATTATTATTATAATTATTAAAACCATAGATCACAAACCTTAGAAACAACGAAAATCGAGACAAGATTCCGGTGCTCATCGATAAATGTACTCATTTGTACTATAAGGAATCACCACGTGAGACGACAGTCTCTTGAAAGCACCCACGGCTATACAAATGTTTGCATTTTGACGTCACGATATCGATTCAAGAAGTTAACATTTTCAATGCTGAAAAGGTTTTTGCAGATGAATATCGTAACTGCATAGTCGTTCTAGCTAAGATTTTTTGAATTACTTAATCATTAGTACAATCTTATGACCAATCCGAGATATAATATTTATCCAGGATTAATTTGATACCAAATACATCAAAATCAATTGAGTTGGATCCTTCACAATGACGAAATTAGGAATTGCATTGTACATGTTCAACAATAGCAACATAGAATGAAGTCCTCATTAATAATTTCTTTTGCCAGTTTCGTATAACATACTGCATAGCGCGGAAGGTAATTACTATGCATAATACCGATCCAAAGCCCTCATGCATCGCGCAGGCGTAACTACCAGAATTAAACAGACCGACAAGAAGTATATTGTTTTGGCCAAACTTATTGATCTATAAGTAACGTAAAATTCCCATGTGATCACAGCGAGAAGTGTGGCCGAGCGGTCTAAAGCGCTGTGCATGACAAATGTATCAGACCAATGTCATATCCAGCATCATATCATTTTCTGCGGCCGAGATCGAGTCTCCGGGCAACCTTTTTTTTTCTTCACTTCTTTTCATTTTAAACGTTCAATAGATTGATTTAAGAGTAAAGACACCGACATAATCGGGTTACTGATTTTTTTTTACAACTTTGCCGTTCAAGTTTTCATAGCCTCAACCAGAGAGATGTAAAATTCTACATCTCTCGGCCTCAACACAGGCCTTCCAATGGTCAGTCTTGCATACACATGCTGTCTAATTGAAAGTAAAGTATTCAATACGCATACTTGTATTCTTTATGCGAATTACGTGTAGCGGAAAGAGATATTGATCTGCTAGTGATTCATTTATATCTGAATTTTGTCCCACTGCTAAGCCTTGTGAGATACAGAAATCAGGAAAGCTGGCATATTTTTAATTGAGAGCCTATTGTGATGACCATACATAAATGCCCTTAAGACTACATTGTGAGTCTGATTGTGTGCCATCTTCACCTGTATTCAAAGAAATTATGCAATTTCAGAATCCCTTGCATTATTTTATGAAATAGAGAGAAGGTTTATCATGTTTATATGTAATAAAATATTTCATCGTTTGTTATAATTTGCAGTAATTTTAACAAAAGGAAAATTACATTTTGGTTGTTTCGATATTTGACAAAAGTGATTCTGATATTGAACATTTTCTTTGCATACCAGGAAAAAGTGCAGACGCCATCATAGATACACAATTTACGATGCAAGTGCGCTGTTGGGTTTATCTCCCGGGTATCTATCATGCAATCCCAAATGCTTCATCTATTATTAACAAATGAATGAATTGAAGCCTATCCCAATCTGCAAAGTGTATTATTTCAGCTTATCTGATTTTGGTGTATGTGGCTTCACAATACCCCGAGACACTTGCCTACACAAATTATCATTACCTACAAATCTTAGCTGTAATACAAGCAGTGATAAGGGAAATCCCCAATACAATGAGACAGCAGCTTGGTTTTCACTGATAATTCTTTAACACAGGAAGATAAAAAGAAAAAACACATGACACAACAGGTGGAATCAAGAGGATATAAATTTACGAGGTGAGCAAGCTCATGAATTTGATGGTAAGGAAACCAAAGTGTGCATGGAATATTTGGAAACTTAGGCTAATGCTAAAAAAGTCAACTTGTAGCCAAAGTTTGATGAAATGTATAAACAACCGAGCTTTAGTGTGAGAGAATCCTGCAACGTCAAATTCTTCTGTTACATTTATCGAACGTTTATTAATATCTGAATATCTGTGGGCGATAATCGAATATAACTGAAATGGTTTAGTTTTTTTGGTCAAGTGTCTTTACATTCAATGTGAAACTTATGTAAAAAAACAATTTTGTTGAATGAAAAATACGAAAAGGTATAACGCAAGATTCCCGAGTGTCAAGTAAACCTGTTATCATAGCACGCTTTTATTAAAATTGAAATTCTTCGTCAAGTTATATTGGAGATCATACTGTACAGTGTGGTCCAGTAATTAAGGGAATTTGGAATAGATGGAAGCTAGCTTCCAGAGATGCATACATGAAATTTAAAGATACAAAACTACCACTGTGACCATTGTAAACGGTAAAATTTGTCGACGCTACTTTATTTATGAAGGGGTGGTGTATATGGGATAATTCTCATGAATACTTGTTAAGCAGAATGCTAGTTTCTTCATGTGGGATAATTATTCTGTATATTTGCTCTTTATATTTACATGTTGATTGTAATTCTCATACTCTCCCACTAACATATTGTTTACCAGCCTGAATTGTGTATGCATATCTCTAGATATCGTCTAAACACATTGTAAACACAAAACCGTAACACAAAACTGTAACTACTGATTCAGACTGTATGATCTCGAATGATTGTAAATTGATGTAGCATTTCAATGCTAATAAAAACGTGTTATCATATCAGCGTATACGTTACTTTACACGTGGGAATCTTACGTTGAGAAGTTTGGGTTTTCGATAACTCTTTAGCGTTTCCCTCTTTTATGTTTATTTTGTATTTTTCATTGAAGAAAAATGTTACTTACAAAGCTTTCACTTTGAATACAAACGCACTCTTAACTAAACGATTGAAGATATATTTGATTATACAAGAACAATCTTGAATGACGCTCACATATTTCAAGAAACGTTTGACAAATTCAAATGTAAGAAAATCGGACGTTTCAGCCTGAGGATTTCCTCACTCAGCCTGAATAACTTATCACCATTGCATAGAGGTGGTCAACACGCCAACGGTAAAAATTGAATTTCCAAGGGAGTTTTTACGGGGCAAAACAAATGCAAAAGCACCTTGATTTTCCTTGATATGTTTTGTAGAGCCGCTGTTCTACCTTAACAACTAAAAAACAAAAAATCAATTATTCAGGATTTTTGATAATTTGGGGTCAAAAACAGCAGAAAGTCAAATTTGGCACTTATTGCTTATTGATGGAGACATATTGCTAAATTAACTTCAACTTCATCTTCAACTTCAAATTTAGAAAGAAAAATACAACCCCTTGTGCCAAATAATACATTAAAATATACATAATTACGATCTGAACACAATGCTGAAAGAAAAATGAAAAAAATCAAACGGTTTTTGAAAAATTACCATTTTTCTTTTTTTTTCTTCAAAAAGTCCTTAGAAATGTCATCTGAGCATGCTTAAAGGGACCGTTCTATTATGTGCAATAGGGGTAAAAAAATATACCCATGTTCATCATGGTAAACTTAAAAATAAATGCATTTAATAAACATAGCTAAATATAATAAATACAAAGTATATTACTTTGTTTATAGTTCACACTTTATAAATAAATCAATTCTATTATCGCCTGAGTCTAGAGGTAATCCTTTTTATGGTACAAACACAAAGCAAAACCCACAATGGGGCTATTCACCCCCATGAGACTGTACCATGTTTACGAAAAACGTTTTTACGTATTTTCCTTTACTGAAATCTTGTCACAATGTTTACAAAATATGATCATACTTTCTGTCCGATTTCTAGAAGCGACTGACATGGAATGTTTCACTGTAAACTTTATGTTTTCCCTCAAACACTGAAGAGACATTTCAGATGCGAATGAAAGCCTGATCTGAGCATAAATGTTGATAAATTCAATTTTACCTTTCTGAGTCATCGTTGGCTGTTTATTGCCGTAACCTTCCCTTGATGTAACCATATGATGCGCTTATAGCAGCTTGTGGGAGGCCCGGCGGGAAGTACAAAAATTAGGCTTTCTACACCGTGCATTATATATATGATTTGAAGTTGACTTTTTTACATTTCGCTTCAAAATATTGTCATTTTAACATGCGAATGACCTAAATTTGGTATTATTTCCTTTTTTAAAATAGAAAAAAAATCTATTTTTAAATTGTTTAAAATGTACTTAGATGATTTTTAAAATAGAAAAAAATCTATTTTTAAATTGTTTAAAAGGTACTTAGATGATTTTTTTTAAACTCTGAAAATCTGTAGTAAGTGTTCTTTAAAAAGCATCCGATTTAATGACATTGTTTATGCTATACTGTAATAAACTTCGAAAATAAATAGAGCTCTGGTCGGAAAAAATGTACATGCATTTAAATTGCCAGTATGATTCCGTGCAAAAGCAATTGCATCGTTTCACTTCGATATCAAGCTCGCTTAGAAAATGAAGCCCGATTTTGTTCAAAGGTCTGCATATTATACTCGCCTGATTGATGCAGGTTTAAACGCACAGCGGAGACCCACTTTCAATGAAGAGTGACAAATCCCAAAATATTGATAAGTTACCTGGGCGTAAAACTGATTGACCAGCGTGTCTCCGCTGCTTTCATATTGGTCAAGATTTGACAATGCGCGATTTTCGAAGTTTTTAAATACTTCCGCATTTCTGATAATCGTCAAATTTGCAGGATTTCATATTTTTACTATAAATATATTTACATGAAAGTCAAGGTGCCTTCTAGTTGTACCAGCTGGGGCATCACTCTCATTTTCACTTTCTCGTCATTTCCGCATCACTGCTTGTATTACAGATCTATAGATTTGCTAGGTAATGATAACTTGTGTAGTCAAATGCCAGAAGGTATTGTGAAACCAAAGCCAAGTAAGTTAACATAATACACTTTGCAAACTGCGAGGCTGACACTAATACATTTGGGATGAGCATGGATATGCCTATAAGCCAATCTTAATTGCAAGCTTGTGTCGACAAGTGTGAGTACGATACCCTTTGCCCTATCTCATATCTCACATCTTTATTTCCATATATATAATACTAGTAGCAAACAAATCAGCGTGCCTATCTGCATATACACTGTTATACTGTTGGGCAATTTTTTAGCGTTGGTTAAACTATGAACAACCCAATTGTTGGGTAAATAATATTAACCAACTGTTGATGAAATTTTACCCAATATTTGGGTAATTAGCTAAAACTTTTACCCAACAGTTCGGGTAATTAGCCAACATTGTACGCAACGTTGGTAATTATTTACCCAGAAGATGGGTTGTTCATAGTTGAACCAACGTTGAAAATATTATTTGCCCAACGTTCTAACAGTGTAGGGGCCTACATAAAATATAAAGAAACATAAATATGGATGACAAATGTGGAAGACCAAGAAGGTCAGTAAAAAGTAATGCCTATTATATACCGTATTCGGCATGAACATGAATTGCATGAATACAAATACACTAAAGCAAATACCTAAACCATACTTTTACATCTAAAATTTGTACTGAATTCAATGAAGCCCCTTTAAGTACATTTTAAGAAACATTCGACAAAATAGAGAAGTATACAGTTTGTAAACATGCAATGTTGTTAATCTACAAAAAAGATTGCACTATGTTTTCTCCTACTCTTATTGTATTCAAATTTAACTGACAAATATTTTGATTTCATAGTCTTTAATTAGCTCATTTTCTATCACCATTGTTTTACAATTGATTTGACACATTTGAACGAATGTATACAACGTAGTCACGTTTTGTAGAATGCTTAATTTATCGCCACTTTGAATCAGTAAATTCTCCGTGCTTGCTTGGTTCAAAACCAAACAATTTCACCAACTGAAACCTAAATCAGGATGAGAGTTTGGGGAAGTACTATCTTCTACATTATTTCGTCAGTGAAATCCAAACTATCGTCTAATTATTCCGGGGTTTTCGTCGTCGCTGTTTAACTTCGGGGCATCAATGCTTGAAATTGTGCAGATGCTTGGAGGTATTGTGAAACTATAGACACTAAGTCGGGTTAGCTTACATACACTTTTCAGATTGATAGGCTGAACTCATTTATTTGGGTGAACAAGCGTATATGCCCATGAGTCAATCTTAATGATGATGATAATATCGTAGCTTGTACCTGAATCCTTCTACTACTCGCTAAATCGTACCGTTCTGGGCCCAATTTCATAAAACCATTCTAAGCCTAGTTTGTTTCTAATTTCGTTTCTATCGCTAGTTCATTGCTAAACCTGTTTCATAAAACCATTCTTAGCTTAGCAAGGTTCCTAGTTGCTTGCTAAAATTAGAAAAGCTCTTGGGTATTTCTAATACCTTAAAACCATTCCAAGTTACTTTTATTCGGACATCAAAATGTATGTAGACGGATGAAATCGCCAACTTTAAGTCCCTTAATCGTCTAATAATCAATAATATAGGAAACTATAGCTACGTGTCGAATATCCAAAATATATCAAATTAAGAACATTGAAATAAGCAAACGTGGGATGTATGATGATAATTTAAAACAAAAAATACAATTATAAATTTACAAATAATTTACAAATAACGAGTTGCCGTTTAGAGACAAAAAATAACAGAAAGAATTAATTGAAGGTTTTTGCTTATAAAAGAAGTGGTATAGTCTACTTGTCAATCGAATGAAAACCTTTTTCACAGAGAAAATATAATCTTTATAGTCTTTGCCTTTTCTTCGTAGCTTTAATTCAAATATCTTTCGTATATTTCAAACATTTAAAAAGATGTTTATGCGCTATGCATATTTTGTATGTTGTGCTTTACCGACACTGATATGACGAAAATAATAGTTGAACAATGCGAAGTGAGTTTGATCATTGGAGGAGACTTTAATACAGTTTTGAATTTAAGTTTGGACAAAAGTGGTGGAAGACCAAGAACTAGTTTCAAAGCACGAGACGAAATTCTCAATCTGAATGATAATTTTAATTTAATTGACATTTGGAGACATAAAAACCCAAATATGAAAAGCTTTACTTGGAGGTCAAACACGAAACACGTTTAGATTTTTTTCTGATAACCTATAATCTTGTGGCTAGAGTAGAATCTGTTAATATACATGCAAGTTTCAAAACAGACCATTCACTTATAAGTCTGAAAATTAAGCGTTTAGTTGAAAAAAGGGGCCCTGGCCTGTGGAAATTTAATTCATCATTTCTATCAAATCCTCACTACGTTGATCAAATTAAACAATGTATTAATGTGACTGCACAGGAAAATGATAACTTAAATCCATCTCTCCTATGGGAAATGATCAAGTTTAATGTTCGTTCTACTTCTATTCTTTTTGCTAGTGAAAATAAAAAGAAAGAGAAGAATAAGGCGTTATCACTGAATCTAGAAATTTCTAAATTAGAAGAAGATTATGACAAGTCACCAAGTGATGAAATTTTAAAGGAATTAGAGCAACTTATCGCAATTAAAACCAAAGGAGCTATTATCAGGTCAAAAGCAAAATGGGTTGAGGAAGGGGAGAAAAATACAAAATATTTTTTTAATTTAGAAAAACGTAATTATGTTAATAAAACAATTACTTGTTTAAATGTTGATGAAGAAGTTATTGAAAACCCAAAAGATATAAGAGAAGAGATAAAAACGTTTTACGAAAGTTTGTATAGTACAGAAGTCCATGATATCAATCATTATGATAGTTGTTTTTTGATCAAAATTTTGATCGGTAATCTGAAAACGATAGTCTAAAACTGTGAAGGCATACTTACAGAACACGAATGTACACAAGTTTTGAAGAGCTTTGTTAATGGTAAGACGCCTGGAATAGATGGGCTAACGGCAGAATTCTATAAGTTCTTTTGGTTAGATATAAAGGTATATTTCATTGAAGCTTTCAATTATGCGTTTAACAATCATATAATGTCTACTTCACAGAGAAGAGGAGTATTAACATTGCTGCCCAAAAATAAAGACCCTCTTTTGATTAAAAATTGACGTCCCATTACATTCCTAAATACAGATTATAAATTAGCGTCTAAAACAATTGCTTATCGTATCAAAGAAGTTTTACCTTCAATTATTAATAATGATCAGACTGGTTTTCTTAAAGGACGCTATATAGGAGAAAATGTAAGAAAAACCATTGATATTATCGAATATGCAGAAATTCATAACTTATCTGGTGTGATAATTTCAATAGATTTTGAAAAGGCGTTTGATAAGCTTGAATGGGATTTTATAAACAAAGTTTTGAAACACTTCGGTTTTAAGAAAGATTTATGTAAATGGGTCAAACTTTTTTATACAGATATGGAAAGCTGTATCATTAGCAATGGTTTTACATCCAATTATTTTAAAATTACAAGGGGAGTCCGGCAGGGTGATCCTTTAAGCCCTTATTTATTTATCATGGCTGCGGAAATTTTGATCAATGCAGTTAGAAATGAAGAAAATATTAAAGGTTTAAAGATTGATGGGATTGAGACAAAAAATAGTCAGTATGCTGATGATACTCTTTTTTCCTTGATGGGTCCAAAAGTACCTTATTAAAAGTAATAGATATTTTAGATAAGTTTAAAGTGTGTTCCGGATTATGCATAAATTATAAGTGTGAAGTGGTAAAATTAGGCAATTTGAAAAATGCTAACAATTTTGAAATTGAATGAAAGTAATTTTAGGTCCTTGGGTATTACATTTAGTTAGATTTAACAGAAATGATGCATATGAATTATAATGATAAGCAAAAACAAATTCAAAACTGTTTAAAAGTGTGGTCTATGCGAAATATTTCTATCCAAAGCAGAATTTTACTGGTCAAAACTTTAGCGATACCGAAATTAACATAT
The DNA here is from genome assembly GCA_000969725.1 of Ophiothrix spiculata. NCBI lineage: Eukaryota > Metazoa > Echinodermata > Ophiuroidea > Amphilepidida > Ophiotrichidae > Ophiothrix > Ophiothrix spiculata. The sequence continues at coordinate 47,565 of JXSR01S027002.1, read as the reverse complement.
GTGTCTACTGTTCTTCCAAATGCCAGTAAAGATTTTATGAAAAATGTTGAGACAGAGTTTTTCAGTTTTATTTGGAAGAAAAAAACCCGATAAGATCAAGAAAACAATATTATATAATGATTATGAAAATGGTGGTTTGAAAATGATCGATTACAAGTCTTTTTGCTATGCACTAAAAATTCCATGGATAAAGAGGTTAATAGATACAAATAATGATGGTTTTGGAAGAAAAACACATTAGTACAACTGGAACGTTTTGGTGGAAATTTCATTTGGCAATCAAATTTTAATCAGAAATGGATTGAGCGTCAAAATTTACCTGTGTTTTTAAGAAATATGTTGGAATCATGGTATCATTATTCTTTTTCTGAGCCTGACTCTGCAGTTTCATGTGCAAATCAGAATCTTTGGAATAATTCCCACATTAAAATAGGAGGAAAGGAAGTGATGTACAAAAAATGGTATTTAAAAGGTGTCAAATTGATAAAAGATTTGATTACTGATCAAAAAGATGGTTTTCTCACCTACCAAGACTTTAAGAGAAAATACGATATCAATTGAAATGTTTTACATTTTCATGGTTGAATAAGAGCAATTCCCCTCAAATGGACTCGGCTTATGTTAGAAAATAAAGAGTGTGTATTGAAAGACATATAATTTGATGATAACTTATTTCAAGCTAAGCGAACTGTAAAAACTGCATATGATGTTATAATAAGAAAAAATTGTGAATGCCCAGATAATACCATCAAAAAGTGGGAAAATGATATTGAAATTAATGATGACGCGTGGTCTTTTTTGTTTACAGTTGCTTTGAAATG
>JXSR01S027002.1:0-12983 GCA_000969725.1 Ophiothrix spiculata | reverse complement strand
GACTTGATGCAGATGTTGGGTGTGGAAGAAGCAGTAGACAGTTTGGCGAAGGCGAATAGAGTGCGCTGGTATGGGCATGTGCTGAGGAAGGATGAAGGGCATGTTCTTAGAAGGGCCCTTGATTTTGTGGTGGATGGTTCGAGGAGGAGAGGGCAGCCAAGGAAGACTTGGAGGATGCAGGTGGAGGAAGAGATTAAAATGGTTGGGTTGGGGAGGGAGGATGCATTGAATCGGGTGAGGTGGAGGGAGGGAGTGAAGACAGTTGCCGCGAGTGTGAGGTGAATCCGGCCACCCCCGTGACGGGGATAAAACCGGATTTAAAATATTGGCTTACTACTACTTCAATGTCATATGAAAAATGACCACTCAAGTGGTTTAAGTTTCAAATTTGAGACGAATCAGTCAAACCGTTTTGATTTTATGGTCGATTTTGTAGTTCAGAGCCGCCTATACATTACTGTGCAAAATTAATTATGATCACCATAATAAGACACATTTTCATACATATCTCCAAAACAGAACATAACTCAGCCGTGAAATTTTACATGCGTTTTGAGAAAAAATAAGCAATATTGAGCAATATTTTGGTACCAAAATCTCAAGAAGTTTGAAAAAAAGTTGAGGCAATCGGACCATGCTCCTTAAATGGGTCATTGAACAAATTCAGCATCATCCCCAAACTTTTCCTCAAGCATTTTGAGATTTTTGCATCATTTGAAGTATTAGCGGTAATGACAGCATGCAAAGTTTCCTTGTCAAATTCAAACCCTATATATCAAAATATTTAGATATTTTTTATATTTGATTTAATATCATTGTCAACAACAATAAATACTGCACCTATAGTAGAATTGTTAAATTGGTCTTTTTAAGAGATCTAATGCAAACTCAAAATTTCTTCAGATTTATCTACAATCTATGATGTGAAAGGAATGTTTTTACAAACAAATCTTTGGCTCTTTCTTGATATACAGCATGAATAAATACGTTTAGAGAATAGCCTCATACCCAACATCAATAAACAAAAATAAAATTCAAAATGTTGACATATCTGAAGGTTTCGATCAAAAATTCTTGATATCTGGTAATTTTTCTAACATTTGAAGTTTAAATCATCCACAAATATTTTTTTTTCTAATGCCCCTTAACTTAAACATGTAAAAATAATTTTAAACAATTGTAACTGAGAATTCTTTCACTAAAGGATACGAATCTTGATAGCTGTGCTGTCCATGCGTAGTAACCTTTTGACCTCATCTTCAATATCTGTGTTTTCAATGTACTGAAAAAAAAAGAAAAATACAAAATACAGTTTGTGTATTAAAAAGCTATTGAATTCCCCCTACACTCACCTTTGCACATTAGGCCAAAAATGAAAAGTCTGTTTCCTGTACACTGTGTGGAACGTACGCTTTAGAAAGCGTACGTTTTGAAAATCCAAAAAATTACAAGGGTATGTTTTAAGTCACTTAAGTATAATGAGTGTTTTCGTAAAATGGGTATGTATCAAAATTAAAATGTGTGCATTTTTATTAGGCCCAAAAAAAAAATGGTTTGTCTCAAAGCTGATGAGTGATTTGAAAAGTAATGCGGAATGCATTTTTTTTTTTAAGATTCAAAACTTTGTCTGTACAAATCGCATGCAATGCGTCGAATTCTGCACCGTCAGCAACATCAACTATACCTAAGCTAGTAAATAGATAGCCTATTTTTATGCACAGGTTATTTACGGTTGTAATGTCAACTACTACTTCGTTCCGAGGGGTTTATAGTTCAACGATTCATGCAGAAACCATTTTCTAAACTTTCCGCAAAAGCGGCTGAATCTTTAAAATTACTTTCTCCTCAATGACTGTCATGAGATCACACAAGCAAATCAACAACAAGCAGGATGGTTGTTCTTCACAAAATACGCAATAAATACAACACAAAATCTATGAGCTTGTTAAAGTTTACTGTAGTAAAAGTTGTAGTAACGCACACTCAATGTTGACACAAGAACACCGTTTCTGCAAAGGACGAATAGAGGACAAGCTGCAGTTGCAATCCTTCTCATTCGAGCTTGCCTCAAGATTTTGGACGTATCGAAGTTGAAATATGAATTCTTTTTGGGTGAGAAAAAAATCTAATTTTCTCCGATTTTTTTGGGAAAATATTAAAAATAAAAAAAAAACTTGAAATAAACAAAATTTCAGCATTACTTTTTTTCAAAATTGCCCGATTTTACAAATGCGCATGTCAGCTTTGAGACAAACTTTTTTTTTGTTTGGCCTTATCGTCAACTATGATATTGCGACTGCCATTATACACCGAGACAGCCATCACAGACTAGCACACTCTAAAAATACTCTTTTTATGTAATTATATTTAGAACAAAGACAAATATCATTTTGGTCAGATCTACTAGTGAAATCAACCTAAGAATTCGAAAAATCGCCTTCTTAAATTGTCTGTTAAAATGACAAAGTCGCAGATGGCTGTTGAATTCTGCAAACCAATACACTGTTGATATATAGCAAAAACGTGGTGCTCAAATTTGGATATATATTATGCAATTTCGCTATAAATGAAATAACTTTTAAGAAACAAACATATTTACACATAAAGGGAGTGAATATGTATTGTTTATTAATTAATCTATTTATTTATTTATATATCAACTTATTTATTTATCAAGTAATTTAGTTAGTTAGTTAGTTAGTTAGTTAGTTAGTTAGTTAGTTAGTCATTTATTTATTTATTTATCAATTTATTTATTTATTTATTGGTTGGTTAATTAGTTAGGTTTTTTGTTATAAGTGACCCCTGGTTTTGAGGTCCTTATTTCAAAGCCTGGATAATTAAAAAATGTGTGCCAACATATAATCGATACAATATAACGGGCGCAAAGCTAAAAAGGGTGTCATTTTAACTGCTTTCATAAAAAGGGTGCACAAGTAAAAAGGGTGCAACAGGGTGCTACTCCAGACTCATTCCACACAGTGCTGTAGCAGGTCTGAAAATTGCAATGCGGAATGGGGTTTTTATTTTTGTTTTTACAATTCTGGAAAAGGCAATGCGCACCATGTTTTTGCCAGCTGATTGCTCAATGTGTCACTCATATAAATGCTGGATTTAATATCCAGCATTTATATGCGCACTATTCACCATAGTATCATAGCGCTTGACATTATTTCGCTGTTATTAGGAAATCGTCACAATCATTTTACCTCAACTAGGTCGCAATCTTAAGACGCAGACCTATCGGAATTTAGATTATAATATTCCCCTAACAGCTCCTCATTGCGCTTGGGTCGACGAAGCAACCAAGATTAAATGTCTTGCCCAAGGACATTTACCCGTTTGCCGTGGCGGGGCTCGAACTCGCGACCTCACGATTCGGAGTCCTGCACTATTCCACTAGACCACACGAGCTCCCATATTTAACATATGGCAGCCATTGCAGATACGACTTTCTTGCACTCACATGACAAAATACAGTTTGCGTATTAAAGAGAATTAGAGAGAATTGTATGGAGTGCTTGTACTGTCATTACTCTTGTTTGGGGCTGAAACTTGGACACTTCGAAAGGAAGAAGAAAACTTCCTCGAAGTCTTTGAAATGATGTACCTTAGAAAAATCCTGGGAGTGTCCTTATCCTGCCTGGACAAAAATAAAACAACCTCAATATGCCATCCACTGGGAATAACGCACTCCATAGTGGGTCTCATATCTCAGAAAAGAATGAGACTATCTGTACATATCTAGAGAATAACCGACATCCGCTACCCCACAGTTCTATTTCAGGCTGAAATCCAGGGACAAAGACCAAGAGGAAGACCGACAAAGAAATATGGGAATTGCATCAAAGACAATATGTGACGCGTTACATCAAAAGGTACAAGTTGTCTACCTTGGACAAAATTGAGATTTTTGTGTTACTTGTAAGAGGACAAAATAAGCTTTAAAATGATACATTGTTCGTGAAAATTGAAGTTTTAGTTTCGAAGTTATGATGAATAAAGACAGTTGTTTTCTTATTATTTTCTTTATAATTTACAAGCTTAATTGGCCTGTATCTCGAAATTTGCTTGGCCGACAACTTGTACCTTTTGATGTAACGAGTCACATATTACAAAGCTATCCATGGCTAGCAGAATCGGAGCAGGAAGGATGGCCCAAGACAAAAAAGACAAAAATGGCAGGACGTCATGAGATGGCAAGGGAGATTATAAAAGGTCTTCTGAGGAGGCACACATGGCTGCTCTAGATGGGAAGATTTAAGGGGTATTCTCAGAGATGCAGTTGTTGACGACTGCGGGATAACGATTTTTTTCTTAAGTAGTAAAAAAATCAAAAAAATATTTGCATCCATTTTGCGTGCGCAAATTTCAATGCACACTAAACGCATGCTTTACTAACGCGTTTGGTTAATCACACGCCGCATCGCTGCGTAATATATACCCAGGAAATTATGCAGATGCAGATGTGCCATCAAAGTAATCAAATTTTATCAAAAAATGCAAATTTTTGTTGTTTTTCTTGAAAATAACACGGTCACTCAACATATTTTTTTATTTCATTATTTTGAAGTGCGCACAAAGTGCTTCAACATATGTAAAAATTAAAAGCACATAATGACCGATGTTTTGGAGCTTTCCCTATACTTTGTATGGTAAATCAGGTGATTTTTGGGGAAAATATGTACTTTTGAAATGCCTGTATATCTTTTTTATTTTAGATTCATTATCAGCACAAATAAATCTACCATATACTAAATTTGTAAGAAAATCAATGGAGAATTTGCAACTCTGAGAAAACCCCTTAAACATAACAAGACAATAAATGTAGACAATTTGTCTTCGTTTCTGGCAGGTACTCATAATCGTGAAGGTAGTTGGACACTCACCTCACGTGGGAGACTGCTGCATGAACGCTACCATATACGCGTACAAACATTAAATTCACAGATAATAGCTGCTGATGTTGATAAGCTGCAAGCTTACCTTTTTTCTTGCTGTTTTCCTAAACCTTCGTTTCCTAACATTCTTCAAAGGTGGAGTGACTGAAAGAGAGGATAAATGTCATTGAGCATTATAATCAATTATAACGTATATAAAATAAGGTTTCTGTCGAGACTGTTTTTTCATGTTGACATGTCTTAATAATTTGTTGTCGATGTCGACATAAAGTTAATAAAATAGTTGGTGTTTGCGGGAAACAGGGAGCTTGTTTGAATAAGCTTAATGGACCGTTTTGACGTAGACTTATACTTATGATATAGTAATGTACTAGTTCTTTTTGTGTATGACAATATAGATGATACAAGCTTGATATTTTGTAACTTTATTGTTGTGAACCATCGTAATAAGTTTAAAAACGGATGTAAATGAGGAGCAACTAAAAAGCATTCAATTATTCATGCAACACTTTAAGCTCAACTGCTAATAACAGCCATAAATCGACAATTAAATGTTAGTATTTATAAAATTTTACTTGCCCAGTTTTGTTGACAAATAAGATTTCATGTTGAAATTTCGAGATATGCTTAATGTCGACATGTCGACATAAGGCATGAATTCATGCAACACTTTAAGCTCAACTGCTAATAACAGCCATAAATCGACAATTAAATGTAAGTTTTTATAAAATTTTACTTGCCCAGTTTTGTCGACAAATGAGATTTCATGTTGACATGTCGAGATATGCTTAATGTCGACATTAATGTCGACATGTCGCCATAAGGCATGTCGACAGAAAGCTTAATATAAAACAACTTGTAATTGTAACAGCTTAGAGGTTGATAACGAGCTTGTTATATCAGGTCTTTGTTGAGACACACTCCAAATATATGTGTATGAGTCAATGTTTTACACAATCAAGTTTGACATGCCAAATCAAAGCAGGTCAACCATCTCAAATTATTTGGCATGCAAGGAGACTCGGAGAGGTTCCAAAAATATCCCATTATAGTACCACAATTAAACATTCTTAAAGAAAACTTGAAAAATCTGTGGCTAAACTGGTTCAGGGATTTTGCCATCTTTCATTGTGCTTCTAGCCTACTTACTTCCATGATTACATAAGAACTTCTTGTCCACCTTGTCTGGTTTGTCTGGCCGTCTTGGCTTCTAGCCTACTTACTTCCATGATTCCATAAGAACTTCTTGTCCACCTTGTCTGGTGTGTCTGGCCGTCTTGCCTTCCAGCCTACTTACTTCAATGATTCCATAAGAACTTCTTGTCCACCTTGTCTGGTTTGTCTGACCATCTTGGCTTCTAGCCTACTTACTTCCATGATTCCATAAGAACTTCTTGTCCACCTTGTCTGGTTTGTCTGGCCGTCTTGGCTTCTAGCCTACTTACTTCCTTGATTCCATAAGAACTTCTTGTCCACCTTGTCTGGCCGTCTTGGCTTCTTGCCTACTTACTTCCATGATTCCATAAGAACTTCTTGTCCACCTTGTCTGGTTTGTCTGGCCGTCTTGGCTTCTCCTCCTCCTTTTCTGGTGACTCGGGCTCCTCCGTGCTGCATACCAACATCTGAATAGTTTCAAGAATATTAATAACCTGTGTAATAGCGCTAACCAATCTAATAAGATAATTTCTACTTTTACGCAAACAAATGTGCGGTCATTATCAGGTAACAATGACTTCATAACCCGAGTATGTGATGTCATTAATGCGTTTTCTCATAAAACGCCCATCAAGCGCACATACGTACCCCGCACACACACGTTTATCATATTATGCGATGATTGTCATGCCTGAACTGATCAAAATTATCTGAGGCCTTTAAGTAAGAAATAAGTTTAATAAGTATTTCTTCATAAAATTATACATAAAAGGAATTGAAAGTGTCAAAAGAGCGGTTATTAATGACAATAATAACTTTACACCAACTATTTTTCAGTCATTGTGTGAATTCGTCGCTGATTGTTTTGGACCTCAGTATTTGTCTTCAGGAACTCCCTCAGAAAAATATCTCTGTCCAAAACAATCACAGGTTATTTCACACAATGACCTCCAAAAAGATGGTGCGCAGTTATTATTGTCTAAATAATAATACTATAGACCATGACTTAAACCATCTAGCTATATTGTTTGACAGCACTGTAAGGTTTTGTAAGGGCTACACTCTTATTCATCAGGTACAGCCTATTGAATGTAATCATAAATACATTTTACATTAGGCCTATTCTATATGTATATCAATCACTTTAAACACAGCTTAAAATTAATGCACAATCGTGGCAATTTTTCCTAAAATTCAAAGCCCTTTGAAACTACTGATCACAAATTGTCTTGTCGCAAAGTTGCGATGTGTCAAAATTTTTCCTGTGCAACATTGGTATACCTTGCGACACATCGCATGCTTGTGAACGGTTTTTACGTCTTTGTGAAATACAGTCTAGCTGCACACTGAACACATTGCAGCTACGATCCATCACAATTATTTAGTGAAATCGACCACTGGTCATATGATTGATTTTTTTAGGAATTATGGCAGAGACTTCAGAATTTATGTTGGAATGCTACAGGGGCGTAGCGGCTCCAGCAACTTCAAAGGTACGCCCCCAAATAATTCCAATAGCTTTGAAAAACTCCTCTTTTTTACTAAAATGGGTATTTTCTGCTAAAATTTGCCTAAATTTTTTCCACGCAACTTGAAATTTTGAAGTATTGTAATATGAAGGGCGCGCGGAGCGAGCAAACAATTTAGGCAAAATATGGCTAATTTCAGAAGTATGTTCCCTGTTGTTGGCCCAATTATTTTTCATGTAGTGGCGATTTGGCACCCAACTAGAGGTGGCTCCCGGGGCAACTTGCCCTCCCCCCCCCTAGCTACGCCCCTGGAATGCTATGTTTGGAATGAAGAAATGATTTCAGCTTAGTTACAACTGAATAAAATCTGATTGAAAAATCTTCTGTCCTGGTAACAATGGGTTACAATTTTAAGCTTCAAATATTTGATTCGTAATGAGCACCCTCTTCGGGGGGCACCCATTAATCAAAATAATGTACGCCCATCCATTATGAGACGATAGATGACAGGCAAAACAATAAATCTTATCTATTATTCTCATTCTTAGTCAAAAATTTGAGACATTTTAAGATCAAGAATGAAGTCAATTATTTGCAAAAAACAAAAGATATCATTATTGGAAAAACTTACACCCCTATTCAAAAATAAAACATTCCAATTCAACTAAAGAAATGCGCATCAGATGTGTGCCTTTATCTACACCGCAATTCACAATGCGTGGGCCCACTACGCGTAACGCTAACGCGCTGTCATATATTGTCTCATAATGGATGGCCAATCATTCCTTATAAGGAAGTAAATTCACACTCATTGACTAAGAATACCTTATCTTAATTAATTAGGTGTGTGAGCCTACCTGGCTGACATCAGCAGTTTTCCATATTGTTTTCTTGTCAATAGTCTTGTGCGATTCAATGATGGAAGGTAAATCAACAAGCTGACAAAAGGCAAACAAAAGGAACAAACGAAAGAAGAGAAAGGTAACATTAAGAAAAAGCGAATGTTCATAAATGTATCGGGCTTTCAACCAAGGAAAGCACAAAAAACACCCATATGATGTAGCTGATCAAAGTCAGTTGACAAGTTGTTTTGCAATGGCCATCCGTTTTACAGAAATGATCAAATTACAGACTTTGTCCTTTTCAGATGATAAATTTGGGGAAAAGAAAAATATCTTATAAAAATCAAGTAAGGCCAAAACAAAATTTTTTGGTTGCCCTCCACAGCTTTTTTCAACGAGGGTCGGTCGATATTTTTTTCAATACTCTTCCATGGACCGCTAGGTTGATCGGCCGCTCCAGCCTTAATAACTTCCCCGGCGACATCCAAATCAAAACAATCAAATACCTCTTGTAGTGATTTGGGACATCCTTAACATTTTGAGGGTTGAATATTGAAAAAAGAAAAAATATAACATTTTTCTTTGTAGTTTTCGGTAAGTTTTGCATCTTTTTGAGAAAAAAAATATTTTTCAATAAAAAAAAGGTTGGGTCGGGCTGAAAAATAGGGTTGGTCGGTTGAGGGCAACCAAACAATTTTTTTTTGGCCTAATACAGGAATGCAGGGCATATTGCAATAGTCTATACTCTATAAAATCTTGAAGTATGCAACAAGCAGCAGATTAACACACAAAAACCAATATGACCATACTGGGAAGTAAAATAGTCCACCTTTTCCAAATAAAAAAAGATGTACTCAATCTTGCTGAATATTCAAATAAACATATTTTCAAGGTTTGTTCATGTGATAGCGACAAAATTAGCCACAAATAATACCAAAATCATGAACGATTCATGTACAAAAATATTAATACGCAATAATTTGGGTCTTAATCAATCCTAATCAATCATTGCTAATCTCTTACACAATACAAAACCCACCAGTTCACAATATTGTAGAATACAAGGAATGCGCTGTGGATCTTGTAGCAGAGTCTGATTGTTTGTTGCATACTTCAAGGTTTATAGAGTCTAGCAGATAAACATCACTCATTTGTCAATCTTTTAAGCCTTTGGGATTACTTAAAATGTCAACCGGTGGTTGACAGAATAGGCAGGAGCGTACATCCGGGCGTTTCGTTTACATCTGGGGCGTTTGTCCAAATAGCGCGGTGAAAACATTTGCGGAATTCCCATCCAACTCAATGAAGAAAATGCCGGCTCGCGGAAACTTTGATTGATTTTAGCAAATTGTACAAATATTTCGATTCCAAAATCATATGAGATGTGTGGTATTCAAATCACAACGAAATGACAAACAGCTCATCATTTCACAGATCATCTTCTGGCTAAAAAAGAAAGAAAATAAAGGGATGCCTGGCTGAAGTATTGATTGTTTTCACCGCGCACGAAGTTCAGCACAAGTTATTTTTAGATCATTGTGCTGCGCATGCCATGCCATGCGTATGACGTAGATCCGCTTTCGCCTATAGAAACAATAACTATTGTAATGAACAATGACAACGGTCTCAAATCTGATTTGCTGATAAACTGAGCCCATAGTAAAGTTCAAAAATCAAGGTAACCATCAAATAGTATTTTGGACCCATGACATAATTTGAAATCTCAATATTTTCCAAAGATTTGCTTATGTCCCCAGCTCTCTTACATATGCTACCCCCGATGTCCTCCCATGATGTCAGCTGAACAGAACAAACCATATTAGGCCTAACGCACTAGACTTCCTGTTCTCAATGAGAAGTTCTGTTTAGAAATACCCACCTAGAAATGTGGTATAATTTGACCCTTGTACCTCAATTGTAAGTTTTATATTCTTGTATTTGCACTTTAATAAGAATTGAATAAAATAGTTGACCTAGATGGTCTAGGCATCCATAAATCACAAAATTCAGTCAGTGAGAAGTTCTCACTCTGGTGAGGAAGTCTAGTGATGCCTCGCCTTACCTTGGCAAAGTAGGTTTCCTTGTCAAATGTGACACTTCCATGCCGCCCATCACCTATGAAAAGAAAAAGCATTACATTACAAGAGCTAAATATTATGAATTGTACATAAAGTTGGACATAATTGTGAATCTACAAGCAGAGCTCTACGAATAACAATTTAATCTGATAAGGCATAAAAAAAAAACAAGTTTGTTTCCTGTCGGTGGTCAAAAAACCTAAATGCGAAATGCGGTTTTTTATTTTATTTTGTCTTCTTTTTTTTTCTATTGTTCAAGAGGTGCTAAGGCAAATTTTGATTGAAAATTCGCATGGTTGATGATTTTTTCAGTAAGAAACCTGTCCAGTTTCAAGTTTTTGTTTAAAAGACAACACTTCTTTAGTAAAAAATTTGCAATTTTCCCCGTTCTTTTTATCAAATTGGCTTTTTTATTTTCGTTTTCTAAAATATCAAATAAAAAAGTGAAATGCGCAAATAATGACGCCAAAACGAAATGCCCGCGGCGCACGGGAAACAAACTTGTTTTTTTTTATGCCTAATATGTTAAAATTGAAATCTAATTTATTGAAATAGATGGGCATAATAATGATCACAATACTTCGTACGAACAGTGTTTTGATGATGATTTAACTATTTTGTATGAACTTTTAAAATTGTTTTTTTTGTGTGTGAAACTGCATCCATAGACCTTAAGAAGTTCGTAAACATGGTTTTGAAAATGTCAGCATCAGGGATAATAGATAAATTCGGGATAGGAATCTGGTATACCTTGCCAACGGAAAAAATGAAGCTTCAGCGCAAATTTGTAATTTGACGTCACAACCAATCTACCAATCACGTACAAGCTCATTAGTATGCCCGATTTTAGCTGATTTTGTCAACAAAAATTTTCCGAGAATTCTCTTGAATTTCAGTGGAATAAAAGTGAATCATAAAATAAATAGAACCAGACCCATACAGCATTAGATACATTAATTCTGAACAACTTTTGGCTGATGGTACTATAAGCTCACCGACACAAAGAGTGAAATTTCCATTTGAATTCGGCTGACCTGTGCTGATTAAGCTTAAAGATTTCAAGTCACACACACGGCACTGGAATTCCCATGCGCAATGTTCTGCGCACATGTTTTGCGCATGGTTGCACATTTGATTGACATAGACCCCGCCTTGTAATCTTAATGACACCTTAATGACTACCAAATATGGTGATAGCAATGGCTTCAGGAGAAACGTGAGAGAAACAGGGCCCTGTCAGCATGCTCAGTGTAGTTCGTAAGAACGCGGTACAACCAATTGTGGCCATATAGTCTCACTTCTGAAAAAGAAAGTTCATTTCACTTTTCAGCATGTTTTCAGGTTTAAGTTAAATCATTTTATAATTCTCACAGATTTCCAACATAAATTTCAATTCAATGTATTTCTTGTCCAATCATCCATCATACCATCGATTCTTTTCCCACGCTGTAGCCCGGGGGGGGGAGGGGGTACTCAAATTTGGTTTGGGTAGGGATGTGCCTCTGGGAAATTTGGAAAGCTACCCATCCAAATACCAATTTTTAAGAACAATTGACCCATCCATATACCAAATCTTCTAAATTTTGAGCTAAATTTAATCAAAAATCTATTTTTTTTTCTGTCCAAATTTGCTCTATTTTGGCAAAATTTTCTAACATTTTGTGAAGAAATGTCCAAATTTGCGGCATTTGGCGCAAAGTTTTGAAAAGAAAACCCATCAAAATACCTCATTTTGCAAGAAAAAGGACCGATTGGAATACCAGAAAGCCTGATTTTGCTACCCAAATTTGTGGCACGTCCCCATAACCCCTGGCGCTGTAGAAGGCAGCATCCGTCAATTGAGGTCCTACTGCAACACTGATGTGTATGCTCTTTCTTTCCGCAACCAAGCAAAGAATGGACAAACTCAACATGGACCTACAGACTGTAGTGTTTTCGTTTATTAAATTTCCCTGTGTACTGCATCGTTTAACTCGAGCGTAACGCGCGCGATCGTCACCGCTTCACAAGAACTGGAAATAGGCCAATCACACGCTGCAAATATGTGCGACTTTCACGCAAACCACCGTAGCAACAAGCGTCGTTCTCCAAAAAAAACCCGCGAACGGAGAAATTTAATTATTAAAAATACTATACCCATCACTTCATGCCTTTAAAACGGCATTTAGGGAAACATTCCCCAATTAATCAGCAGTTCAATCATGATTTTTACTGTATGTATCATGTTATTTATGCACCAACTGTATATATATGCACTTGTAATTTGAACTGTAATCATTAGCCTTTTTGAGGTATGGCTGACATTGCACACTCGACTATTAAAACATCTTTTGTGTTTCCCGGGTTTTACCCACACCAAAGTATGCCCTCTCCTATTGTTATCTTAATTTTACCCATTTGGAATAGCGTCCTCTCCTTTTAGTGCAGCGGCGGGCGTCACGTGACCTGTTCATCCTATTGTGTTATTCTATTCATAAAACAGAAATCGGTGGTCCGGAAAGTTTTGATTTTTATATTTTTGAACATGGATTATGGTAG
>JXSR01S026997.1:12555-35031 GCA_000969725.1 Ophiothrix spiculata | reverse complement strand
CCGTAAATTGTGAATATTGCGAATTCCGATTGTCTATCACTTACATCATTTATATCGGAAGGGACTATACGTATTGTGAATTTGTCTCAAGCACTATGGATTTATTTTATATTTTGATAATTTTGTGTTCTCTTTTTGCTGTAGCTGTTGCTCGTAAGTATATAATTGAATATCTTTTTCAAGTAAGCCTAAATATTTTTAAATAACACTTTGTAACTGCCAACTATAACGAAAATTATACATTTTATTTGTAAACAAGGCAAGGGCTGACCTTGAACATATTGGTGTTCGCCAAATATTTGCCAGTGTAAAATTATTGTTCGCAATAAATGAAATTTGCTTAAAATGTTATTCTGCCTAATATCATACTTAATTGATAAGGTATAATAAGACAGGATACCACTAAATATAGAGTTTTTTCGGGATTTCGTCAATGGACCCCTTACGAAGTTACAAACTTGGCAATATTGGATTTCATACACTTTAGTGAAAAAAAATGTTAAAGTGTTCAACCCTTATCAATGACAAATTAATGTAAGGTTAACTTTTAAGAATATCTTGTAGCTCCCTTAAATGACACAAGTATTCTGCGCAGTAAAAATGTCAGATTGTTTGAAAAATCTTGAAGTATACATGCAATTCCACCGAAAATGTCAAATATTATACCTAAAACCACTTTTGCAAAATATACATTAGGCGACGAAAAAAACCTGTTTTACGGGCACAACCGACTCTAAATTTGCGTTTTTAAAATTTTTTAAATATAATTTTGCCAAAATCATGTAAAATCAGCCCTTTTTTGTCAAAATGTAACTTTTTGAGAAAATGTCTTTGTAAAATTTTTCAGTTTTTCTCCAATTTTTTTTGATTTTTGGTTGTTAGACATTTTTTGAATTTGATTGACATGTCTCTTTTGTGCAGTAACAATAAACATACTTCTTTTGTCAATTACAATTATTTTGTAAGCTATTGTAAGCTAAAATCTATGTCTAAGGATTAAGGGATTTGAACTCAGAACCTCTTATTAAGGAGTCTATCTCTGAGCAATTAGACATTAAAGGAAATGCTTCCCCTATGACGACAAGCATGATAGTTCTCCAACTTATGGAATTCATTTTTGCGCTGGAATTGATATATAAATTCTCAACATTTTGGTGTTATTATGGAAAATGTTATTAAAGTACAAGCTCAGTCGATAATTAGAATAAGTTGAATGCCTCAGTTTGACCTTTGCATGGGTTTATTAGTATAGTTCAATTCATATGTGTCATTTATCAGCAGTTCTACATCAGACATGTTTGTATACCATATTCAAAAACATTTCAAAAAGTTTATTAACTTAACAGAAATTAAATTCTTACACGTATAGAGGACATAATTTAGTACTTAAAACCCTGTGCGACTTGTCAAAAGTTGAGAATGTGAAGACCAAACCAAAGTTGACACATAATTTAAGATTATATTAAGATGAAAAAGATGGATGTAGTGTTGTGGGTAACGGAGGGGCCGTTGCTCATAAGTTGATCGCCCTGCCTCTGACCGTCAACCGGTTAGTTTAGGGGCGCATCATTTGATTCTCAGGGGGGGGGGGGGCATGGAAGTTTTTTTGAAAAAAAAACCTTTGCCGCGAAGGCGGCGAAAAAAAATCTTGACCCAAAGATGAGTAAGAAAAAAAACCTTACCCAACTACTTCAAGGTAAAGAAAAACATAAAAAACGCAATAAAAAAAACATCTCGCCGCCGAAGGCGGCTAAAAAAACAACCTTGACTCGACCCCAACTTCCATGCCCCCCTGAAAATCAAATGGTGCGCGATTTTTCCGTAATTGAAAACAAATTGACATATGTGTAGGCCAGTATCACGAATAAATAAAAGAGAAAAACAACAGTTTATTTCAGTTAAATTCGGCTTTTCTTGGTCCATTTCAGGTTATTTTATACTTTATTCTCATATTTTTTTCATTAATTTTATTTTTGTCAAGGAAAAAACACGTTTCCGTGAATTTCTGTTTTGTTTTTTTTCTCGTAAATTCCGTGTTTTTTTTCTCGTTTTTCCGTGACACGAAAAACTTGCCAGCTGAGGTTAGACGACGACCCATTTGAAAACCGAATAAAGAAAGAAAGGAGGCAGTAAATGTAATATAAGGAAAGGAGAGGAAGGAAAGAATAAGAAAGGAGCCAAAAACAAGAGCAAGAAAGAAGGGGTTAGAATTATTTGTGTGATGTTTGATTTTGTGGGTGGTTTTGTCGAGTTGTATACATAACTTTGTTTTCCCTGGCATTACCCTTTTCACCCATATGACAAAATGATTCTTTGAACTCTAGCACCTCACAATTCGGAATTACTTGAGAATCAATCATTTTATGAAGGTGGTTTTTGTTTTTTGATGAATAAAGCAGGTTTTGTACCATCGTGAAGTTACTGGAAATCAACTTTGGGATGACGCATAAAGGAAGTCAGCTGATCTTTAATGTTTATCCAAATCACATTTAATGTTTTGGATTTTTATACATTTTTTTTCTCACGCATGCAGTTAGAAGGCTTGTTCCTAGTATACTGCATTGGAATGCGGTAAATTTTCAGCTCCGCACCTATTGCCAAACGTTGACGCAATTGAAGTTATCGTCGACGCAATGCACTTTCAGTACTGCTGTTCGAGGCGTATTATACACCCCCGCTCGAAGGTATTTCCACATAATTAAAAATGTTCAGAAACCTCATTTTTTATAATGAACGACCTAAAATCATTCATACTAAAGATTCATACTAGCATAGTTAACTTATCTATTCAATATGAATAAATCGATGTTTGTTTTAACATTTAATCTTCCATTGCCATAGAAATGACTGATTTCATGGGCCATATACAAATACACCACAATTACAAATCTCATTTATATGTGACTTATCATTTTTAATAACCTCATTATTACCTTGTAACCTGATAGAATATATATACAGGTTGTAAGTTTTAAAATAAATGCGCAGAATATATGTATATCATTTTTTTTTATGTGCAGACGAAAATGGTAATGTGCATTACACGCCATATTTTTCAAACGCAATGAATGCAATTCCGGATTAGTTAGTTCGATAATTATACAATATAGACTCTGTCAAAAAATGATGAAAATCGGATAAACACCTTTTGAGATTTGGCTGAATAAAATTTTTGTGCAGAAATACTTTCGAGCGGGGTGTTACTATAGGCACTGAATTACCAAACTGGTACAATAATTATGTTGCTTCGACCTTGAAGTAAATAGCCTCATAAAGGATGGATCTTATTGCTTAAATGAGTATTTCCCAAAAATAATTATTCATAAATACACGTCATATTATATAGCTAACTAAAGTGATCTTGATTGATCTTAAACCTAATCTCCTATCAATTTTACGATTTTATCCGCAAATGACATTTGACCTTGAATGACCTGACCCCAACGGGATACTCCCAAGGGTGGCAATTGTTCATGATGCAGGTATGGTCCAGGTAAGGTCAAGGTTTAGGAGTTATGGTTGTGACCTTGAATGACCCAAATTATCTTAGATGACTTCGGGTCAAAATTTCAAAAAAATTTGAGATTTGATTCAAATGACTTTTGGCCCGAAGTTTGGTGACCTTGACCGGACCCCCGTCCCCCGTCCCCTCATAACACTCAGTTGGGCAATTACTATTCATGGTCCAAATTTGGTAAAGATCTGGTCAAGGGTTCTGGAGTTATGCTAGAACCTACATACATACAGACAGACAGACAAGCAGACAGACAGGCAAGCAGGTAGGCAGGCAGGCAGACACACAGACAGACAGAGACACGCATACTTCACAGTATTATCATATAGATATTTGATACAATCTTAAACACAACACAAGGCTATGCAGATGCAGTATATCTACAAGGGTGCAAGTAAAAATTCCAGTGGTAAGAAGGTTACTTCAGTAAAATGAAGATCCCTGTTTGAAATTGGTTCCAGTCAGTACCGGATGGTGTGTGGGGGAAAAAGGAGCTAGCGTAGACTGAATTCCTTGAGTGAGGTATTGCAAAGCGAGAGTTATTGCCTCTGGTGGAAGTTATTGGTGAATGAGGTATTTATTTCGAATATGCACAAGACCATTGCGGATCTTAGATAATATGAGCTGACGGTTGTGAAAACGTCGATGTTGTAGAAAGGTCCAACCAATTTATCAACCATAGCTGAAACACTGCTGGTTCTGTTACAGTGGCGTAGCCAGATTGGGGGGGGGGGGGGGTGGATCAGTCGGCACATTACTGTGGAAAATCAGTCGGCACATTACTGTAAGTTGGCAAATTGAGACTGCAGAAAAAAGAAGAAAAAAGAGGAGTCTTAGAGAAAAAGAAAAGGAAGGAAATGAAAAGAAGGGCAAAGGGAGAGAAAAGAGGAGAGACGACAAGGAGGGGAGAAGGGGGGGGGGGAAGTGCTAGTGAGAGTAGTGCCAGTGTTTGCAGTATTTGGGGTAGAAAGAGTAAAGCACATTGCTTGGACCAGTTGGCATATAAGTTCAAGTTAAAAAATGTTGATACTGCATGGACCGAAGCAGGCAGCTCAGTCATCTTTTTTTCTCGGTAATCCTTGGATATTTTATTGTCACAAAATTTTGCCAACTGGAATTGTTTTTCAGACCCCCACTTGGTTGGCAAAATCACTAAAATATTTAATCTATACCAAAAAAATGCACAATGTGCCAACCTCAAAGTTCAAAGTCCTTGTTTAATTGTGACGAAAAATCCATCCTATAGGCAGTTGCCTGTGTTTATATATAAAAAGGTATAGGTGTTGCACATTTTGGTACTTTACTTAGACGTGTCTATTTTTCAAAATTTTCAAAAATTTGAGCCAAATGGGCGCAGATTTTGACATTTATGATTTTTAAAAAAAGGCTCGGAAAATTTAGAACCTGTTGTGTCCCGTGTTGTGTTACATCCACCCTCTTAGTATTTGTGAACGTGACGAATACCGAAAGGTACCTCATGATAAAACCATAATTAATATCCCAGAGATATTTTCTCGAAATCCCATGAGTCAATACGGATCCACGAGTCCAGAGGTATACCTACTGTGTGGGTGCCCTTAGAGCAAAACAAATTTTCGAAACCCTATCCGAAGTTGGCAACGAATACAAAGTTTTGAACCAGTTGCAGACCTCAATAATTTGTACACATACGTGAAATGACGATGCAGGGGGGAGGGGGTACATTATAGGCATGGTATAGGCCAACTCGATGTTAACTGCATGCTTTATGTAATATATCGATCAAGGTATTTTCATCACAGAAGAAAGCGTAATTTTCCTAATAAGTTGGGATTCTTTTCTTAATAGTTGGTACATTGATGTTAAGGTATTGAGAAAAAACAAACAAACAAACAAACATGTAGGCTTAAGAACGTAGAACGGTGAGTTTCATGGTCTGGAAAAGCCGCATATAACTTCGTACAAATGAAGGAAAAGGTAATATCCTTCTAACTAAACATGCTAAACGTTTTGTGAATGTGAAGGTGAAAAAACCACGAAGTAGATACTTTATGATTAAATTATCAAGAGATAGAAGCCAATATAGGATGTGACATCTTTTTATCATTTTTTATCTTTTGGCCTTCTAAATAAATATGATGCATGTCCTTGGCTTTCTTAAGGAGTCGGGTATAAGTATACGAACATGTCTATTATGTTTTCTGACACGAAATTAACAATATATACCGCGGATCCTAAAACACTTCTTGCGTGTTAAAATTCGGTGGTTTTTTTGCTAATATAAAGGAAATGGAAATTCTAATATGTTCTGGAAGTATAAGATTCATAACATGCAGATATTTTCCGAATGGGGACTTCTCTATGAGGGGGTGGGTTGTTACCCCCTCGCACGGACTTTGACGGCCTACCCCACCTAAGGTGGTACCCCGAATTATTTTCATCAAAATGACCGCAAAGGATATATGTAAAAAACAATTACTGATATGCACAGGGTGACTTTGTTTTGCGTTTTGGGCAATCGGCGACAATTCGTTAGATAACCACCCCTCCCCTTAGGTGGACAAAAGGACTATAAGAGTCATTTTCACGGAATCAGGAAAGGTTCTAGCATCAAAATATTAGTTTTACCCAAAAAATATTTGCATGAGGGGTCAACACTATTTCATTGAAAAATACATGAACATACTAAATATGAAGGGTTCCCCTGGTGGATTTATTTTATATAATATCAGTCTCAACATTATTTTGCTCTTTGTTGAGTAAAAAGGTCACAGCTCATTGGTGAGTAAAATTTGAGTAACAGGTTTAGTAACGCGTGCTCGACGTTGAGTAAGATTGACTCATTCGAGTAAGATCTATAAATTAATTTTGAGTAAGATTTTAGACCTTTTTACTCAACAACGAGCAAAATAATTTTAAAAATGTATGTGCAGAATAGATGAAACAGTTAATGCTATAATAACTTAACGCGTGGTAACTCGTCCAGTTTTATGGTCGACTTTTCGAATATGCAAAAGTCTCCTAATTATTTGTGAAAACTGTAAGCCTCATCCCATTCACAAAATAATACCTCAATTCGTGACACACACACAGGACTTTAATACTAAGTTTAAACAGTGTCATATACATTCCATTTAAGCTATAAGAAGCGCAGTATCAACCACAATTTGTTCCCAGTACCAAACCCCTTAATACCATTTCGAGAAACTTCCGATTTCTTCAAAAAAGAACGAAATGGTCTTGACTTTGAACGAGATGGAAAAGCAATCATCTGACGACCTTTCCACACTTATCACCTTGTTTTAAATCTTCGAGGAGGAAACGATTTATAAACTATCTAACAGATATAAAGTGGAAAAATCTGGAAATCTGATCAATTTATCTTATTGGATCAGCACCGTAAATTGTGAATATTGCGAATTCCGATTGTCTATCACTTACATCATTTCTATCGGAAGGGACTATACGTATTGTGAATTTTCCTCAAGCACGATGGATTTATTTCATATTTTGATAATTTTGTGTTCTCTTTTTGCTGTAGCTGTTGCTCGTAAGTATATAATTAAATATCTTTTTCAAGTAAGCCTATACATTTTTAAATAACACTTTGTAACTGCCAACAATAACGAAAATGATACATTTTATTTGCAAACAAGTCAAGGGCGGACCTTGAACATATTGGTGTTCGCCAAATATTTGCCAGTGTGCCAGTGTAAAATTATTGTTCGCAATTAATGCAATTGCTTAAAATGTCATTCTGCCTAATATCATTACTTAATTGATAAGATATAATAAGACAGGATACCACTAAAGTTTTTCAGGATTTCGTTATTTGTTATAAGCATGGGAAAACTTGACTATTTTAAATTGAAAATGAAAACACAAGAAACTTTCAATGGACCCCATACGAAGTTACGAACTTGGAAATATTGGATTTCATACTTTTTAGTGAAAAAAAATGTTTAAATGTTCAACCCTTATCAATGACAAATGTAGGGTTAACTTTTAAGAATATTTTGTAGTTACCTTAAATTATACAAGTATTCTGCGCAGTAAAAAATTCACATTGTTTGACAAATTCAACCGAATGTCAAATAATATACTTAAATCATTTTTGTAAAATATGCATTAATCGAAAACTGTTTTACGGGCCCAACCGACCGTAAATTTGTGTTTACACGAGCTAAAGCAAAAATAAAAAAAACTTAGCTACTACTATGCTTTCGAAGAAGAAAATAGTCTATCACCTCCCTGGAGAAAATCGAGTACAATTCTAGTGCAAGTTTGGAATGTGCACATTTGGAACATCATTCGAGTACACTTTAAGTACAATTCTAGTACAACTTTTTTGTACTAGAATTGTACTAAAACTGTACTCGAATGATGTTCCAAATGTGCACATTCCAATCTTGTACTATAATTGTACTCGAATTGTACTAGAATTCTCGATTTTCTACCAGAGTTACTTTGATTGACAAGTCTCTTTTATGCGGTAAAATTAATTCAATACTTCTTTTGTCAATCACAATTTTGTACACTTTTGTAAACTAAAAAATCTATGTCTTAGGTTTAAGGGATTTGAACTCCGAACCTCTTATAAGGAGTCTATCACTGAGCAATTAGACGTTAATAGGAAATGCTTCCCATAAATAGCAAAGCTGCATTGAATGACGACAAGCATTATAGTTCTCCAACTTATGGAATTCATTTTGCGCTGGAATTGTGAGATTATATTAATCTTGATTTGATATAATTCTCAACATTTTGGTGGTATCAGGATGAATAATGAGTTGAATGCCCCAGTTTGACCTTTGCATGGGTTTATTAGTATAGTTCAATTCATATGTGTCATTTATCAGCAGTTCTACATGTTTGTATACCATATTCAAAAACATTTCAAAAAGTTTATTAACTTAACAGAAATCAAATTCTTACACGTATAGAGGACATAATTTAGTACTTTAAAACCCTGTGCGACTTGTCAAAAGTTGAGAATGTGAAGACCAAACCAAAGTTGACACATAATTTAAGATTATATGAAGATGAAACTTAAGATGTAGTGTTGTGTACAGGGTATCACGGAGGGGCCGTTGCTCATAACCTTTCTCTGACTGTCAACCAGTTAAATTAGGCTGACAAGTTTTCCGTGATTGAAAACTCCAAATTCCGTGATTTTCTGCGATGTAATTTCACATGGGGAAAATTTACATATGTAGGCCAGTATCTCGAATAAATAAAAGGAGAAACAACAGTTTATTTTAGTTAAATTCGGCTTTTCTTGGTCCATTTTTAGGTTATTTTAGACTTTATTCTCATATTGTTTTCATTGATTTTATTTTTGTGAATTTCCGTGTTTTCCGTTTTTTCGTAAATTCCACGATTTGTTCCGTTCTTTCCGTGACACTGAAAACTTGCCAGCTTATTCAATGACGACCCATCTGAAAACTGAATAAAGAAAGAAAGGTGGCAGTAAATGAAATAGAGAGGAAGGAAAGAATAAGAAAGGAGCAAAGTACGAGAGCAAGAAAGAAGGGGTTAGAAATATTTGTGTGATCTTTGATTTTGTGGGTGGTTTCGTCACGTTGTATACATAACTTTGTTTTCCCTGACATTACCCTTTTCACCCATATCATGAAATGATTGTGTGAACTCTAGCACCTCACAATTCGGAATTACTTGAGAATCAATCATTTTATAAAGGTGGTATTGGTATTTTGATGAATAAAGCAGGTTTTGTACCATCGGGAAGTTACTGGAAATCAACTTTGGGATGACGTATAATGGAAGTCAGCTGATCTTTAATGTTTATCCAAATCACATTTAATGTTTTTGATTCTTATACATTTTTTCTCACGCATGCAGTTAAAAGGCTTGTTCATAGTAATATACACTGCATTTGCATTGCAGTACGGTAAAGTTTCCGCTCTCCACCTATTGCCACACGTTGACTCAATTCAAGTTATCGACGACGCACTGCACTTTCAGCACTGCTGTTTGAGGCGTATTAAGTATATATATTGCAAATTTGGTACTTTGGCGTGTCCATACCTGTCAACATTTCAAAATTCTGAATCGGGAGATTTCGTGTGAGATCACTTTCTATGAAATTCACAGGCTATTCAAAAAACGAAAACACTTTAAGATAACTCTAAATAAGTTCAAAAATCACGTTCCAATGATGTTCTGAAGTGTAGGTAAGGGCACACACCAGTAAAATACTACATGATTATTAAAAATAGCAAAGATGATAAAAATATTTTAGCTCATCAACGGTAATAGGCTTATTTTCCGCGCTCTTTGTGTGCAATACAACTATACAAAAATAAAATGCCAACTATAGCGAATTTTCGCGATAGCGGGAGACCGTGGTAGAATTTTTTTGAAAATCGGAAGATTTGGCTTAAAATGTAAATCCGATCGGGAGGGCGGGAGCACTACCAAAAATCGGGAGAAACCCGACAAAATCGGGAGACTTGACAGGTATGCGTGTCTATTTTTCAAAAATTTCAAAATTTGCGCCAAATAGGCGCAGATTTCGACATTTTTTCAAAACAAAAACTGATCGGACAAATTACTACCCGTTGTGTCCTGTGTTGTGTTACATCCACCCTCTTACTTGTGAACGTGACGAACACCGCACTGTTAGAACGTTGGGCAAATAATTTACCCAACGTTGGTTCAACTATGAACAACCCAACTTCTGGGTAAATAATTACCAACATTGCGTACAATGTTGGCTAATTACCTAACTGTTGGGTAAAAGTTTTAGCTAATTACCCAAATATTGGGTAAAATTTCATCAACAGTTGGTTAATATTATTTACCCAACAATTGGGTTGTTCATAGTTTAACCAACGCTAAAAAATTGCCCAACAGTATAACAGTGCGCGAAAAGTAACTCATGATAAAAGCATAATTAATATCCCAGAGATATTTCCATGAAATCCCATGAGTCAATACGGATTCAGTCCAGAGTACCGTAGGCCTACACACGCGTGTGTGGGTGCCCTTAGAGCAAAACAAAATTTCGAAACACTATCCAAAGTTGGCAACGAATACACAGTTTTGAACCAGTTGTAGACCTCAGTTGTATCGTAATTCAATAATTTGTAGGCCTACACAAACATACGTGAAATGGTACTGCAGGGGGTACATTATAATAGGCATGGCATAGGCTTACTCGATGTTAACTGTATGCTATAGGCCTATGTAATATAGCAATCAAAGCATTTTCATCACAAAAGAAAGCGTAATTTGCCTAATAAGTTGGGATTCTTTTTTTATAGTTGGTACATTGATGTTAAGGTATTGAGAAAAACAAACAAACATGTAGGCTAAAGAACGATGAGTTTCATGGTCTGGAAAAGCCGCATATAATTTCGTACAAAATGAAGATAAAGGTAATATCCTTCTAACTAAACATGCTAAACGTTTTGTGAATGTGAAGGTGAAAAAACCACGAAGTAGATACTTTATGATTAAATTATCAAGAGATAGAAGCCAATATAGGATGTGACATCTTTTATCATTTTTTTTTATCTTTCGGCCTTCTATATAAACATGATGTATGTCCTTGGCTTACTTAAGGAGTCGGGTATAAGTATACGATCAATTACATTATGTTTTCTGACACGAAACAATAATACTGCGGATCCCCCAAACACCTCGCCAATCGTTTTGCGTGTTAAATATTCGGCTTTAACCATTAACAGAAATACATGTAATTCTAAAGTATGCACAAAAGATGGCATGCCATAATTAATGAAAAGAGCTTTACTATTTCGTAATTTATAACAGAAGTACGTTTCATCAAATATTTTTGCAGAATTTTGAACCTTAACCCTCGTCCTAGCTATTTTCTACTACGTCGTCACCAAAAGATGGGTTGTTTTATACCATAGTTTAGGGTAGGGTCTCAGTCTTTCCATTAATAGAAAAACTTTATCATAAAAATTTACAAAGGCGTTACGTAATTATGACGTCACAAAGTACTTCAGGTCGGAAAATTGGCCGGAATCTGCCAATTGGGCGAAAATTTGCCATGTTTTTTTTTTTGACATCGGATTTTCATTGTGTTTTGCCAATAAATAAAGGAAATGGTAATTCTAACATGTCCTGTAAGTTTAAGCTTCATAACATGCAGATATTTTCAAAATGGCGACTTTTCTATGAGGGGGTGGTGGTGGCTATACCCCTACGGAATTTTACGGCCTATGCCCCACCTAAGGTGGTACCCCGACTTATTTTCATTCAAATGACCGCAAAAGATGAAAAACAATTACTTAGATGCGCGAGGTCACTTTGTCTTGCGTTTTGGGACAATCGGCGACAATTCGTTAGGGAGATGGTAACCAACAGCTACCAACCCCCCCCCCCCCCTTATAGGTGGACAGAACCTTGGGCTATAAGAATCATTTGCATCCTGAAAGATTCCAGCATCAAAATATTATTTTTACCCAAAAAATTATTTGCATGATGGGTAAACACTATTTCACTGAAAAATACATGAACATACTAAATATGAAGGGCTCCCCTGGTGGATTTATTCTATATAATATCAGTCTCAACATTATTTTGCTCTTTGTTGAGTAAAAAGGTCACAGCTAATATTGTTGAGTAAAATCTGAGTAATGAGTTTAGTAACGCGTGCTCGACGTTGAGTAAGATTGACTCAACCGAGTAAGATCTATAAATACATTTTGAGTAAGATTTTAGACCTTTTTACTCAACAAAGAGCAACATAATTTTAAGACTGTATGTGTAGAATAGATGAAACAGTTAATGCTATAACTTAACTCGTAGTAACTTTTTGGTCGACATTTCGAAATATGCAAAAGACTCCTGATTATTTGTGAAAATTGTAAGCCTCAACCCCATTCACTATAATATCCCAATTCGTGACACAGGACTTACTGTGAAAGTTTAAACAGTGTCATATATATTCCATTTAAGCTATAAGAAGCAGTATCAACAACACTTTGTTCCCAGTACCAAACCCCTTAATAATACCATTTCGAGAAACTTTCGATTTCTTCAAAACAGAACAAAATGGTCTTGACTTTGAACGAGATGGAAAAGCAATCATCTGACGACCTTTTCACACTTACCACCTTGTTTTAAATCTTCGAGGAGGAAACAATTTATAAACTATCTAACAGATATAAAGTGGAAAAATCTGGAAATCTGATCAATTTATCTTATTGGATCAACCCGTAAATTGTGAATATTGCGAATTCCGATTGTCTATCACTTACATCATTTATATCGGAAGGGACTATACGTATTGTGAATTTGTCTCAAGCACTATGGATTTATTTTATATTTTGATAATTTTGTGTTCTCTTTTTGCTGTAGCTGTTGCTCGTAAGTATATAATTGAATATCTTTTTCAAGTAAGCCTAAATATTTTTAAATAACACTTTGTAACTGCCAACTATAACGAAAATTATACATTTTATTTGTAAACAAGGCAAGGGCTGACCTTGAACATATTGGTGTTCGCCAAATATTTGCCAGTGTAAAATTATTGTTCGCAATAAATGAAATTTGCTTAAAATGTTATTCTGCCTAATATCATACTTAATTGATAAGGTATAATAAGACAGGATACCACTAAATATAGAGTTTTTTCGGGATTTCGTCAATGGACCCCTTACGAAGTTACAAACTTGGCAATATTGGATTTCATACACTTTAGTGAAAAAAAATGTTAAAGTGTTCAACCCTTATCAATGACAAATTAATGTAAGGTTAACTTTTAAGAATATCTTGTAGCTCCCTTAAATGACACAAGTATTCTGCGCAGTAAAAATGTCAGATTGTTTGAAAAATCTTGAAGTATACATGCAATTCCACCGAAAATGTCAAATATTATACCTAAAACCACTTTTGCAAAATATACATTAGGCGACGAAAAAAACCTGTTTTACGGGCACAACCGACTCTAAATTTGCGTTTTTAAAATTTTTTAAATATAATTTTGCCAAAATCATGTAAAATCAGCCCTTTTTTGTCAAAATGTAACTTTTTGAGAAAATGTCTTTGTAAAATTTTTCAGTTTTTCTCCAATTTTTTTTGATTTTTGGTTGTTAGACATTTTTTGAATTTGATTGACATGTCTCTTTTGTGCAGTAACAATAAACATACTTCTTTTGTCAATTACAATTATTTTGTAAGCTATTGTAAGCTAAAATCTATGTCTAAGGATTAAGGGATTTGAACTCAGAACCTCTTATTAAGGAGTCTATCTCTGAGCAATTAGACATTAAAGGAAATGCTTCCCCTATGACGACAAGCATGATAGTTCTCCAACTTATGGAATTCATTTTTGCGCTGGAATTGATATATAAATTCTCAACATTTTGGTGTTATTATGGAAAATGTTATTAAAGTACAAGCTCAGTCGATAATTAGAATAAGTTGAATGCCTCAGTTTGACCTTTGCATGGGTTTATTAGTATAGTTCAATTCATATGTGTCATTTATCAGCAGTTCTACATCAGACATGTTTGTATACCATATTCAAAAACATTTCAAAAAGTTTATTAACTTAACAGAAATTAAATTCTTACACGTATAGAGGACATAATTTAGTACTTAAAACCCTGTGCGACTTGTCAAAAGTTGAGAATGTGAAGACCAAACCAAAGTTGACACATAATTTAAGATTATATTAAGATGAAAAAGATGGATGTAGTGTTGTGGGTAACGGAGGGGCCGTTGCTCATAAGTTGATCGCCCTGCCTCTGACCGTCAACCGGTTAGTTTAGGGGCGCATCATTTGATTCTCAGGGGGGGGGGGGGCATGGAAGTTTTTTTGAAAAAAAAACCTTTGCCGCGAAGGCGGCGAAAAAAAATCTTGACCCAAAGATGAGTAAGAAAAAAAACCTTACCCAACTACTTCAAGGTAAAGAAAAACATAAAAAACGCAATAAAAAAAACATCTCGCCGCCGAAGGCGGCTAAAAAAACAACCTTGACTCGACCCCAACTTCCATGCCCCCCTGAAAATCAAATGGTGCGCGATTTTTCCGTAATTGAAAACAAATTGACATATGTGTAGGCCAGTATCACGAATAAATAAAAGAGAAAAACAACAGTTTATTTCAGTTAAATTCGGCTTTTCTTGGTCCATTTCAGGTTATTTTATACTTTATTCTCATATTTTTTTCATTAATTTTATTTTTGTCAAGGAAAAAACACGTTTCCGTGAATTTCTGTTTTGTTTTTTTTCTCGTAAATTCCGTGTTTTTTTTCTCGTTTTTCCGTGACACGAAAAACTTGCCAGCTGAGGTTAGACGACGACCCATTTGAAAACCGAATAAAGAAAGAAAGGAGGCAGTAAATGTAATATAAGGAAAGGAGAGGAAGGAAAGAATAAGAAAGGAGCCAAAAACAAGAGCAAGAAAGAAGGGGTTAGAATTATTTGTGTGATGTTTGATTTTGTGGGTGGTTTTGTCGAGTTGTATACATAACTTTGTTTTCCCTGGCATTACCCTTTTCACCCATATGACAAAATGATTCTTTGAACTCTAGCACCTCACAATTCGGAATTACTTGAGAATCAATCATTTTATAAAGGTGGTATTTGTATTTTGATGAGTAAAGCAGGTTTTGTACCATCGTGAAGTTACTGGAAATCAACTTTGGGATGACGCATAAAGGAAGTCAGCTGATCTTTAATGTTTATCCAAATCACATTTAATGTTTTGGATTTTTATACATTTTTTTCTCACACATGCAGTTGATAGGCTCGTTCATTAATATACACTGCAACTGCATTGCAGTTATCGACGACGCACTGCACTTTCAGCACTGCAGTTTGAGGCGTATTATACATAGTCACTAAATTACCAAACTGGTAGAATTATGTTGCTTCGACCTTATAAACAAGTAAATAGGCTCATACAGGATCTTATTTGCTTTGATTATTATTTCTCAAAAAAATCATTTATAAATATGTACATAATATAATAGCCAACGAAAGTGATCTTGATTATACCTAATCTCCTATCAATTTTACGATTTTACCTCCAAATGACCTTTGACCTTGAATGACCTTCACCTGACCCAAACGGGACGCTCCAAAGGGTGGCAACTGTCCATGGTGTAGGTTTGGTCCAGGTAAAGTCAATGTTTAGGAGTACCTTGAATGACCCAAATTACCTCAGATGACTTCGGGTCAAAATTTCTACAATTTTCAAGATTTGACTCAAATGACCTTTGGCCCGAAGATTGGTGACCTTGATCGGACCTTGTCTCCCTTAGAACACTCAGTGGACTAATTACTATTCAATGGTCAAAATTTGGTTCAGATCTGGTCAAGGGTTCTGGAGTTATGCTAGAACGTATACATACAGACAAGCAGGTAGGCAGGTAGACAGACAGAAAGACAGACTACGCAGACTTCACAGTGTTATCATATAGATATTATACAATTATCTTGAACACCATCACGATCTATGATGTAATCATTTTTAGCCGAAAGAGTTGATAAATTTTGCTCAATACGAGAACTAATCATATTGATTTCAATTTGGCGCATTTTCTTCTCAAATCAATCACATGTAATAATAGTGCTGCATTTTTTGACATTTTTTACAAATGTGGTATAGCCTTGAGACAATTAAAAGAACTTTCAACGGGCAAAGAAAAATTTATTAAAGGTTACGGAAGTTTCTAATATTTCGATTCAAAGCAGAATAACCCACAAAATCTTGATTATGAAAACATATATGTTGCTCTGGTATGAACCAGAAAAGCTCCATCAGTAATTTTGTAAATTATTTTGTCTTAATAAGCATAACTATTCAAAGGACTGATTTTCCAATGATAAAGATTTACGATATAAGAAACAGATATCATCTTACATAAGGTTATGTGAATTAATTTAATCATGTTATCTTTCGTTGAAGTGAAAAGGAATAGACATATCCAAAGCTATACACTGTAAAAACTGTTTAAAATGTTGCTGTTAAAAAGACGTTTTTTAAAGTGTTGTTATTAAACGTTTTAAACAACATTGTTCAGTTTGTTATTAAAGCGTGTTTTCTGAATCACGGCGTTGTTAAAGTTTCAAACAATGTTGTTTATAAGTTTAAACAACTTGCAAGATTGAAGTGGTTTAACTAAATACCTTTAGCTTGCTAGAATACGGGCCCTGATGTTTAAATTTTTATACAAGTTGTTTTTAATTTCTGAACAAGTTGAATTTAAATAACTTGTTTAATTTTTTCTTACAGTGTACCAAAATACAAAACCTTTCCAAAATTCAGAAATCCAGAAACATATAGTATAATTCAAAGCTGAAAAAAACACCATAGTAGTCTTAACTTTGGTCAAAGACATTCCACAAAAAATAAAGCGATGAAAAAAATGTATTCTGTTGTTTATGTTTCCGTGAGAACACTGGTTATAAGAACTACTTAGGAGATGAAAGAATTCAAGGTAATCTAATAGCTGGTAAACTAGTAATGCACCTTTAACATGTTTAAGATGAAGCAACAAGACTTCCCGAGGGAAGCAATTTCCACGCTGGGTTCCTGCTGTTCACGTAATCATGTTATTCGTTATCTTATTTCATTATTTAATTGGCCAAGTTTCGATTAATTTCTTTATCATTTCCCTATCTTCTTTATACAGTGTGTCCCAGAATAAACCTTACAATCTTTGCATGCAATTTTCATAGGTTTAACGGATAGTTCTAAAGGCTCTGTCACACATCACGAAACGTACGAATAACGAACTAATAACGTAATCTGGTTTGGACATTGAAATACATGTATATCGATTACCAAACAGTGTACGTTATTACCACGGTACGGCGATGTGTGACAGAGCCTTAAAGCATGTAAAGGTTGCATTTTATAGCCCATGAATTGAACTTTTAGATACCGTTTGTTTCATTTCAATCGATAATGTACAACAAAAGTTATGCTTTGTCAAATAATTGAATGTAAAATTTGCTGGTCCAATTTCACGAGTTTGTAAGTTCCCCTTGAATGAAGCTCTTATCTATTGAGTATTGTCATTGATCTCTTAACGCAACCGTAACGATGTTTACTTATTTACTCTGCACATACGTTCTTTTTTCTATGCTGAAAAAATGAACAAATTTGATGTAAAAATAAGACAGATATGATAAGTTTTCCAAGGTGACTCATTTTTATTCCATTCAGAAACACCCTTACTTTATGGCCAATAAGGCGTAAAAAAAATTTGATGTGTTGCCCTCACCCGCCCGGTCGTATATTTCGAAATTCTACGACCGGCATTTTTATTTTTATTTTTTATTTGTACACATTTGTTGTAAATTTTATGATATTTACGTGTTTTTCGCCTTGAAAATGCAGTAAATACTTCGGCGACTCGACGGACATGTTTTTGTTTTGGAGACTCTATTCGCAGTATCGAATAAATTCGCAGTATCGGACTGCGAATAAGAAGATGCCGATGCTACTTACCTAAATAAAAATATGCAGTATCTGCAGTACTGCGAATAGCAGACGAGATGCCTCTTATTCGTAGTACGATACTGCAAATAGGTTAGTTTTTAGCTAGTCTCTTGTAATACTTGAAATCCTCGATCGCGAAACTACTAGTATGCGTGCAGATACGGTGGCATTTCATGAGGTGGGTCAAAAATGTGTTACATGGTCAAAATGGTCAAAAAAACAATTGTTTAATATGATGTTAATATTATTGATCTCTTTGGCATAATGAGCTAATTAATGGTTAATTACTCCATAGATGGCAATGCAAACTGTCATTTTCAAACGCGTTTTTCTCAAAATTGCCTGTTTTTACTAAAGCAAGTCATAAATTGGAATGATTAATGGTAAACAGTTCATTTTTTCAGGATATGTTCTAAACACTTGAATAGTTACTTTGATGCATTAAACTTGAAACAGACCCCTTAGGGTCTTGGTGTTGATGACCTTCAATTAACTAGAGGCGGGTTATGCAAGGGGAGAAAATGGTGATGTTTCAAATCATTCTGTCTTATTTTTATCTGATGCAGCTTGATCCCCTGAACATTTTGACACTAAATTTGTCAAAATCGGACAAAAAATGAGAAGATGCTGCCCAAAAAACTGATCGAGGCGGGGGGGGAACTGAAAAAGGGCTAAAAATGATAAATTTGCCAATTACTGTAATTATATACCAAATTTTAGCCATGTTGGTGACTATCTGTATGTATTTGAGGTCACAAAATTCATTTGTGAATGTTCCAGCAGTGTCAAACCTTCCCAAATGGCGATATTGTCTCAATTTGGGTATCTACCGCATCCGTAGGCACCGCATCCTTAGGCACCACCACCCTTGTACTGCCAAGTTCAAACCATCGTCTTACTTAAATTATGCAACCCATGAAAATAAAATTACTACCGCAAATAGCAGAAAGTGTAAGCTTTCAAATGAGCCATTAAACAAGTCAATAGGCTATGGAATAGTGAATTTACATCAAATTAAGTTCGAGAACCCACGAAAAAATGTAACAACACCACCTTTTTAGCATACCCGCCTAATGAAATGCCACCATACGTAAAAGTCTAGCACTCTCTGTGCAGAGGTCAGCGACCGGAAGTCATCACATTCTTTTTTGTATGTATATTCAACAAAAAATAATTCAAAATTCTTGAATTGGAATGAAATAAATGGAACCGGAAGGTGTACTACCTTTTTAGTTACGAGTTTTAATAAATATTTAGCAAACAACAATTTTTATTTTATTTTTTGAATCATTTATTTGTCAAATTTTCATGAATATATTTCGCACAAAACACTTCTCACCTCACATATTTTGCATTGTACCATTTATCTCAAGATCTGGAGGTCATACTTAGTAAAAAAAAAAATAAAAAAAAAAATAAATTCGACCGTCCGGTCCTCCCGTTTTTTGGCCTGTGAGGGCAACACAACAATTTTTTTTTCGGCCTAATCATGAAATTGGACCAGACAAAAATTCACCCAAAAGTTTGATACAACATAACTTTTGTCGTATACTACTGATTGAAATGAAACAAACGGTATCTAAAAGGTCAACTCATGGGCTATAAAATACATACTTTCTGACTATCCGTTAAACCCATGAAAATTGCACGCATAGATTGTAAGGTTTATTCTGGGACACACTGTATAGTATCGCACTGTTAGCTATGAAAACAATGATGTCATTTGAAAGTATCATATTTTTGAAAGAAAATACCTTTCATTTCTTTTTACAGCTTTCCACTTTAAAGAATACACCAAATTGTTAATTGGTAGTCTGACTTCGCATTAAAAATATGAAACAGTTTATGTCAAATGATGCTGAACAGATAGATAGATAGATAAACGAGATTTCTTGTATATATTAACATATAAAGAATCACTACTTTCAGGGTTGAAATTAGAATTGTTTATGGCGTAACACCCGTTGTTTATGGTAACGTGTTTGTTAAAATTATTCCTAATGTAAATACCACGCACTGTTTAAACAAACAAACAAACAAACAAACAACCTGTAAAAATACAGTATTTAAACAAGCAATTGGGTTTGATTAGATTCATCAAAATTGCAAGTTGATGAATCCCAATCGCCAGTTTAAAAACCGTATTTTACAGATTTTTACAGGAGGTTTACCGTATTATTACAGATTAGCATGGTTGGTAAATTCTCCTAAAATTTTCGGATCAAACACACTCTTTTTTTTATCCAAAACGGATCAAATTTGAGGAGAATTTGGATCAAATTGATCCGGAAAGAGGGTAAGCTCATATTTGATACTTAATCGGATCAATTTGATCCTTTCTTTTTAAGAGTGTATATTAGCCTATATATTATGTCCTGAGGATACAACTTTTTAGGATGAAAAATCGTGGATTCAGCATTGTTTCTGGAAAAAGACACCACAATACAGTGGAAATGTCTACCTTTGTTTGGATTCAGTAATTTGGACAAGATGGAAATAAAAGAACACGCTCCGTAAATAACGGTTCATTTGCCTTATTTACGCTATTTGCGGACTAAAATAAATCCGATTCTGAATTTTGAAAATATGGTCCTTAGGCCTTAATATGTTAATATGCAGTGACTATTTCTTTTGCATGACTATTTCTTTTGAAGACGCTATCACGCTATCAAGATCAAGAACGAATTGATATTCCAATGCAATTCATGAGGTGTCAGGGTCTCACATTTTGTGCTTGTTCAAATCTACCCGCGTCGGTCTTCATATACCAAACAGTCAAACAAACCTTAATTGATTTACGTTCCATTATCTATAGTGATATAAACGCTAATCAACTGGCAAGACCAGCCAGAGTCCTTTTGAAATGTCCATTGTTTTCGAATTAGGTATTGACGTATTGACGTTTTTGTTATTTGATTGAGGATAATTGTCAAATAACAGGCCATTTTCACGAAAAAGTGGACATGAGAAAAAAATTGAAAAAAGGATGTAACTTTACAATGAAAAGTGCTACCACCATATATTTGGTATCACACGAAAGCTATTTTAAAACTCTTTAAAATGAACCTAATTTTGAAGAGACTGAACAAAATTGTCTATGAAATTTCTGTGAAAAACCTAATTTTTGGTCAAATTTCTTGATTTTCATAATGAAAAGTAGTCATTTTCATTTGATTTTTTCAACCCATTCTTGGTTGTTTACTTGGGTGTTATTGCCCTAAATGGCTTAAATAAGGATCAAATTTACACATGAAGTTGTATTTTTGGTTAATCTTGACCAGGCTTTACGGTTCAGAGCACCCAAAAATCAGCGGACAAATTGTCCTTCCGTGACCGTCCTTCCGTGACCACGATCCCTTCGCATTTCGCATTGTTAAAACATAACCGTAGGAATATTTTGAAGTGGAATGTGGCAAACTATTGCAGAAACACCAAGCAATGCTTTCAGTAACTTGGAAATACAATTTCTTCATAAATTTCATAAACAATTTCAAAAATGTACTCGAGGTGAAAAACCATGTCCGTTTGGCTGTCCTTCCGTGACCGACCTCATTAATATGCATATTTTGCGACAGAGGAATTTTTATGAAAAAAATCCTGTTGAATATGAATGTTTTCAGGTATACTCAACTAGATATGGAATTAGTTTTATTTTATCAAATTCAATTTTGGCAATGTATGTGTTTAAAATACAGAAAAATCCTACGATTGTCCTTCCGTTACCGTGAAAATGCCCAACAGGTTGAGTGGTTTTGTTTTATGGTCACGGATTAATTGGACACACTTCTAATTTACCGAATACGTAATGCTAATAATTAACTTGATTTTTACATGTACTTTTAATTGCTAATTTTTTGTAGCATTGGTCTGGTTTAACGAATATAAGGGCGTCTATACATCGTGGCACTGTACTATTTTAAAGGCTTTTTAGGTTGTCCTTGGTACTCCTGGTTTTCTGTCATATTAAGTCTGGCAAGTTTTACCATGTAACAATAGATTCATTGTACTAATGTGGATATTTTGTATGTGCAATATTTTAAACTACGTGAATCAAAAAAAAAAGGTGCACGGGTTACAGATGACCCTGACCTTGATAAAAGTACCAAATCATAAATTGTTTATTGTTTTAGTAAAGCAGATTTAATATACTTTCAAATGCAGAAATAATGATGGAAATCGGTTGAAAGATACACGGTTGCTCATATAGTTGGAATAAAAATAAATTTTCCACTTTTCTATGTAAAGCCCATTTATGAGAAAAATGTCTGGAAACTTATGTTGCTTTTGGTCAGATTTGATGGGTTATCTTGTTGGGTGTGAAATGGAACTCCGAATGTGATCCATTTTGTCATGTACTGGTAAGGGGGCAACAACACAAATGGGTAAAAAAAGTTATTTTTAGGTCAAATTTGATTTAGCCCCGCCTTGTTCAAGGTCACTTCTCTACTCAAGTTGAGTGGTCATATGCAATGTTTATCTATTCTGTAATAGATTGATAAGCAGGTGATTGAATGTCTTTGTCAAGCTTGAC
>JXSR01S026997.1:0-12430 GCA_000969725.1 Ophiothrix spiculata | reverse complement strand
TCATGTACTGGTAAGGGGGCAACAACACAAATGGGTAAAAAAAGTTATTTTTAGGTCAAATTTGATTTAGCCCCGCCTTGTTCAAGGTCTTGTTCAAGGCATTTCTCTACTCAAAATGAGTGGTCATGTAGAATGTTTATTAGATTGATAAGCAGGTGATTGAATGTCTTTGTCAAGCTTGACTGCGCCAAGAGAATGCTTGGAAGCAAAGCATAAAATGATCCATCAACGCCCCTCAATTTACAAACAAAAATGGGGCTGTTGTGAACGTGGAATGGTCCTTTGCGGTATATGACATCTTCAAAACGTTTTAAGATGTCATACCGTATATCGTCGGGAAACATTCCACGTTCACCAAAACCCTATGTTTGTAAATTGAGGGGCGTTGAAGGGTCATTTTGTGCTTTGCTTCCAAGCATTCTCTTGGCGCATTTAAGCGTGACCAAGACATTCAATCACCTGCTTATCACTCTCTTACAGATAAACATTCCATATGACCACTCAATTTGAGTAGAGAAGTGACCTTAAACAAGGCGGGGTCAATTAAAATTTGACCTAAAAATCACGTTTTTTACCTATTTGTGCTGTTGCCCCCTTACAGTACATGAGAAAATTACTCACATTTGGAGTTTCATTTCACACCCAACAAGATTTCCTGTCAAATCTGACCAAAATCAACATACGTTTCCAGATATTTTCCTCATAACTTGACCTATACATAAAAAAGTGGTTAAAATATTTGTTATTCCAACTATATGAGCAACCGTGTAAGTAAGCATATGACCAATTTTGTAAGTATGTGTCTTTCTAGTCCATTCCAATGGGATTTACACAGATAAGCAAGATAAAACATTTATCACAATTACTGGTTATGGCATTATGATGAACAATTGAGAGTTTTAACGCCATTATCTATTAAACTAGCATTGTAAATAACTCGTATATGTACACAACATGATTAAAAAAATAAGGATTTGTTAAGAAATTAGCTAGGTTCACAGAAACATTTGGCCTGAATCATAGTTTTTCTTTCTTTTTTTTTCCTTCTGGAAATATATATAAAAAAAACCCCGCTTTGTTATGACATTTATGAAGTTTTGAAACCATGATTCGTAGTTAAAATAATCAGGTAAATCAAATACTGAGTTGACAAAGACATGAAATTGAACATTCTCATAGGCATTGATAAACACAATTTTAATGTGTACAAATCCCATTTGAATGAATGAAAAAGATATGTACTTATAAAATTGGTCATGCCTGGCTTATTTTTCAGCCGATTTCTATCAGTTTGTCTGCATTTGAAAGTATATTAAATATAATAAGGGAAAGGAGAAATACGCATCGTACGCTAGAACATTAATAACAATCAGACATATCACAAACATGCCAGGATTTCATTTTTTATTTGAAAAAAATCCTGGCCGAACAGGGACTCGAACCCCGGACCTCTCGCTTGCCATGCGAGCGCTCTAACCACTGAGCTACCCGGCCTCTCAGATAAACTGAGAGTTTCCGTGGCATAAGGTTCCGGTACAACACACAAACACAAAACTCTCAGTTTATCAGTCAATTGACTAACTAAATGACGCAGGACTAACTGAATGACGAATTAAATTACTGATTTCAGATAGATATTTACCATTAATTAGTCCGTTGCGATGACAAATCATAAATTATATTAGTCATTTTGAGTAAATACAGTTAGTTCTGCGTCATTCAGTTAGTCAATTGACTAATTAAAGACGCATTTGATATTCACTAATTAGTCATGTAATTTATCATTAATCAATTAACTAATATTTAACTGATTACAAATTGAATATTTAGAGATGGAAACTATTTTTTAAACACCTAAAATAGTTTTACAACATTTCAAAGACATTTACAGCATTATTTCATGAATTATGAAAAAATCACTCTGCTTGACTAATTTTTAATTAGTCAAATAAGACAATGTTTTTTGACTTATTAACGTTTTCAGTGATACGATGTTTGATGTTGTCTTTGAGTTGTTTGTTTGGTTAAGTATGTTGGTACTAAGTCTAGCTGCTGTATTTTGATTTCCAATTTGATTGCGTACGTTTGTACTCTGTCTAGATGTTGTATTTGGGTTGTTGTTTTGGGGTTTGACAGAGTGTGTTGTTACCTAGTGTCTAGATGTTGTATTTGGGTTGTTGTTTTTGGGTTTGACAGAGTGTGTTGTTACCTAGTGTCTAGATGTTGTGTGTTTGGGTTGTTGGTTTTGGGTTTGACAGGGTGTGTTGTTACTCTATCTAGATGTTGTCTTTGGGTTTGACGGGGTGTGTTGTTACTCTATCTAGATGTTGTCTTTGGGTTGTTGGGTTTGGGTTTGACAGAGTGGGTTGTTACTCTATCTAGATGTTGTGATTGGGTTGTAGGTTTTGGGTTTGACAGAGTGGGTTGTTACCAAGTGTCTAGATGTTGTGTTTGGGTTGTTGGTTCTGGGTTTGACAGAGTGAAAAGTTACTCTGCCTAGATGTTGCTTTTGGTTTGTCAGAGTGGGTTGTTACTCTATCTAAATGTTGTCTTTGGGTTGTTGGGTTTGGGTTTGACTGAGTGAGTTGTTACCCAGTGTCTTGATGTTGTGTTTGGGTTGTTGGTTTTGGGTTTGGCAGAGTGGGGTGTTACCCAGTGTCTAGATGTTGTGTTTTGGTTGTTGGTTGTGGGTTTGACAGAGCGAAAAGTTTAAAATAGGCCTACTCTGTCTAGATATTGTCTTTGTGTTGTTGGTTTTGGGTTTAACAGAGTGGGTTGTTACTCTATCTAGATGTTGTCTATGGTGTTTTGGTTTAGGGTTTGACAGAGTGGGTTGTCACTCTATCTAGATGTTGTGTTTGGGTAGTTGGTTTTTGGTTTGACAGAGTGGGTTGTTATCAAGTGTCTAGATGTTGTGTTTGGGTTGTTGGTTCTGTGTTTGACAGAGTGAAAAGTTACCCAGTGTCTAGATGTTGTCTTTGGGTTGTTGGTTTTGGGTTTGACACAGTGGGATGTTACCTAGTGTCTAGATGTTGTGTTTTGGTAGTTGGTTTTGGGTTTGACAGAGTGGGATGTTACCCAGTGTCTAGATGTTGTCTTTGGGTTGTTGGTTTTGTGTTTGACAGAGTGTGTTGTTACTCTGTCTAGATGTTGCACATGAGTTTTTGGTTTAGGTTTGACAGAGTGTGTTGTTACCCAGTGTCTAGATGTTGTGATTGGGTTGTTGGTTTTGGGTTTGACAGAGTGTGTTGTTACCCAGTGTCTAGATGTTGTGTTTGGCTTGTTGGTTTTGGGTTTGACAGAGTGTGTTGTTACCCAGTATCTAGATGTTGTGATTGGGTTGTTGGTTTTTGGTTTGACAGAGTGTGTTGTTACCCAGTGTCTAGATGTTGTGGTTGGGTTGTTGGTTTTTGGTTTGACAGAGTGAAAAGTTTAAAATAGGGCTACTCTGTCTGGATGTTGTCTTTGGGTTGTTGGGTTTGGGTTTGACTGAGTGGGTTGTTACTCTATTTAGATTTAGTATTTGGGTTTTTGGTTGATTGAGTGTGTTGATACGCTACTTATATGTTATCGTTGAGTTTTTAGTGTGATTGAGTGGATGGTATTCTGTTTAGATTTTGTTTGTGAATTCTTGGTTTGATTCAGTAGATTCAATCGCTGTCTAAATGTTTGGGGCTCATTGTCTGACCGAGTGGATTATTTGCTGTCCAGATATTGTTGTAGAGTGAAATCCTCGTTTAGGGTACTTTTCGAAAGTAGCTGGACACGCATGATATACAGGTCTCAATTACAGTGACCCCCGGGTACTGATTTTATATTTAATATTTATATGTGACCCATCATATCGAAAGGTACCATAAGGTCGGCATTGTGAATTACGAAAGATTGAAGCTGAGCAAAGTCAAAAATCACGTCCAAGGTCGAATTTCTAATTTTATCAGAAACGTTACCTTTGAAGAGTATCTATCATATTAATCAGATTCCAACCTCCAAGACATAAGAAAAATATTTAAAAATAACATTCAAGTTTATACTCAGTACAGGAACTTTAAACTCGATTTTCTCAGAACTACAGTTTTCTGAATCAGCCCGATGCCTTTTACCAATTTGGATGTAACTTTGCAATCGAATATCCAATAACCAAAAGGAAGGTGTAATTTTAAAGCTAAAAATACAATTTTTTAGATCAGACGAAAAAAAAAAAAATCAATTTTCATTTTGGGACCCTTAAGGTACCTTTCGATATGACGGGTCACATATACATGTTGCCTCGACATTTAGAGTCATGATATGTTACGAATTTACACTGTACAAACGTTTTTGATATACTAAATTAAAAAAATATCATTTATTTCGTTACAGCAAAACCACCTGCACCAAAGATCGTTTTGGAACCCACCTCATCGAGTATCAACGTTGCCCTTACACCACCAAACGTCGGTGGGATCAAAGGATACAGATACCAATATTCAGAGACAGGCGGAAAGAAAATCCTAAAAGAACTCGGCGCCGTCACAGAATTTGTCATCGATGGTGAGACTATATTTTAAGATTCAAAAGTGAACTGTACAAGATAACATAGATACTACATGTAGTATATATATGTATACGATTAATTACTTCAATGATATGATATAATTAGATTTAATTGATTTTACCAAATTTTCTAAAATGTTAGAAGCGCTGTGTTGTTGGCCTTAAAGTTGTTAAGAACCTTAAAAATCAAAAGCAGAAATCAGGTACATTATGATAAAACTGTTGGTTCCTATTTTATACAATTTCAATTCAAACACTAACATTGATTGTTGAATTGATTGTTGTCAAGTTGAATGGTGCACGCGGGCATCAGTGTTGGTGTATCGCGTGTACACATAAGATATAGAGAAAGTCCTCAATATTTAACTGTATTTTAAGTATGAGTGCGACCCATCTTGTAATATCGGTAATTACTTCTTTTCAAAGGTCTGAAACCAAGTACAGGATATAGAGTTCGAATATTGACGAAGTCTACAGGTGGAAACGGAAAATGGGGATCATGGATTAGTACTACCACATTGGCTGATGGTAAGTCGACACATTTCTTGAGGTCATGTAGATATCATATAGGCCTATAGGGAAAATTTCGTAAAATGTGAGAGAGACATCTTTCGGGAGATTTTAGTAGTTGCGCGAGTAATCGCTTGCTGGTTACCAACATTTAACCTACTTTGTAAATATAGACACTGCAAGAACATGAAGAAAGTTGGGCAAATATCCATCCCTACCAACTGTTGGGCAAACTAAAAAAGCACCGTAGATCAGACACTTTGCCAAATTTTTGTATCGCTTTTACCCCACAGATGGCAGATGGATTCGCGTTTCTGCTCATAGTTTTGCCCAACATTAAGGCAGGGGTGTGTGCCAAACAGTGTTATTTGTATTTTGCCCAACGTTGGTAGGGATGTATACTTCATCAACGTTGGGCGAAATCAGTCCCAAATTGCCCAACTTTCTTGCAGTATATACAGTATCTATTTGTCGGGATAAGAATATTGTCACTGTTATTACAGACGGAAATAAGACGAAATTTGTTGTCAATTGCATGTTATAAGTAT
This sequence comes from Ophiothrix spiculata, assembly GCA_000969725.1. NCBI lineage: Eukaryota > Metazoa > Echinodermata > Ophiuroidea > Amphilepidida > Ophiotrichidae > Ophiothrix > Ophiothrix spiculata. The sequence continues at coordinate 6,836 of JXSR01S026997.1, read as the reverse complement.
TACATGATTGTTAGAATTAAATTGTGGTTTATGTTCTTTCTCACTATGACTTTAACTGAAAGTTCAAGCGATTTCTTTTATGTGGTCGAGATATATATCAATCTCACAATACAACACTTTGAATATGGAACAAACTCATTCCGTCTTTGGTTGTGAGAATACCATTTGCATAAATTAGGTCTTTAAGAGATCAATGATTCAGTTAACAATATTTAAGCACACTGCAGTAATCAGTGCGATCTTTATCATGTAGAATAATTTTAATAGCGCCCATTTAACAGTAGAAATTCACTAAATTAAAATCAAGTATCTTCTATTCCACTCCCAATTAGCGCCTCCTCCACCACCACCACCCGATGAGCCCGAGCCAGTAATTCCAGGAACCCCACAGAACGTAGCAGCAAACCCTCAAGCAACATCCGCTACCATTACATGGGGAGCACCAGCAGATAATGGCGCAGTAATAACAGGGTACACGCTTGAGTACGGGCCCGCGAATGCACCTGCCTCGAACACCGCCAACGTTGACGGCAGTTCAACATCAGCAGTTCTTGAAGGGCTCATGGGTAGCACGCAGTATCGTGTCAATGTCGTTGCTAATTCTGCAGACGGAGATGGACCTGGTGCATCAGCTGAATTCCAAACACTTGAAGGTAGGAACACTTTTTTGCATTGATGAAGATTAGTGTTTCTGTATATGAAATAATAAGTAAAGTTATTGGGAGTATATCATTTGAAGGCATTGCTTTGTTCAATAGTTGGTGTTTGTTATATGTTGAATAATCTCTTTGATGACCTGACATTTACATAATAGACCAAGTTGTATAACTCTTTTCTTTTGAATTGAAAGTCTACTTATAATTTAATGATGTCACAAAATCTTTCACCAAACTGGCTTAATGTGTATGGTTGAACATGTCGAGTGGACTCGACATTAGCTCAAAGAGGGTTATGGCAAACTTAAATTTTGATAACAATACCATTGTTGTAATTAAAATAGAGACAGTAAGCGAATTTTATAGCTTGGGGCCATAGCAGAAAAAATGTCTTTCATAAGTTGATGCCTTTATTGATTTCCCAAAGCAATCTTGATGGGGATCTCAGAGGGTAAAGGATTGTAGCGTGACTCAAGATCATTTAATGTTAACACGACAAGACGTTAAACAGATTGATTAAGTGTGTTGTTGTACTTTGATGCTTGACACAATCCTGTTACCGGCAATTTGTTGTTTATATAATTCAAATACTGCCTTTAATACGTTAATACTACCAAACTCTAGTTATCTCCTTTACATTACCAAATAGGAAAGACACCACCACCACCAGTCGAATCGATACAAACAACACCAACCGATTCATCAATAACAGTCACATGGTCATTGCCAACGACTACAGCAGCTAATGGCATCGAAAGCATCATCGTCAGATTTGGAGAAGAAGGCATTCCTGAAGGCGATTTACCAGATAACACGTTTGATCCAGACACCACTACATTTACAGCGGAGGGGTTGTCACCTTCAACGAGATATGGGGTGACGGTATTTACCAAAAATGAACAGGGGATGAGTGAGGCGGTTACGGCAAGTGTGGAGACGTTAGCACCTGCACCTACAACTCAAATGCCAGTCACTGAACCTCCAAAACCAGGTATGTAAAAAGACTTCAGAGCAAATAAATCTTATCAAATTCATCAAGCATATGGATAGCTTGCTTTGGTTCTGAGGATTTTGGCGGTCAGTTTACTTAAGTCTGAACATAAAAATGTTTTATGGATGGAATATTTCAAAACCATTTTTATAGTTTTGTTAAAATATTTTACTGCACTCTAAAGTGTCAATGAGTTTCAATGAGGTTTTCTAGGGTGCCACATTAAGGAATATTTAAAAGATAAAAGTGGCTATTTTTCTTTGTCATGATCAAGTTATTTGTCCTGCCGTATTGCATTAAGTTTTCACAGCTTGCCAAATTGTGTCAGATAATGAGTTTCAATATAATAATCGGGGCTCCTGTCTGTTTAGAGGGAATTTTTTTAATTATAATTTGAAACAAACTACTATATTTGAAACAAACTATCATGCTGTAATTCTTTACTACCTCAATTCAGATAAACAGCTAAATTCAACACTAAGATTCGATGCTAAAGTGCAAATCATCATATTGTAGTCTGCCTATTGCCGTGATTACGTGAATTAAAAATAGATATTGTGTATTTTTATTTATTGTAGCATTTCTTCCCCGGGATCTCTTCAAACTTATTGATTGCGAAATGTTTCCATTAATTAATTTTTTTGACATGTAGGGGTGAACTCGTGTGTGTGTGGATTGTATCTGAACATTGATATTAACTTGATTGCGTGACTTATTGTGATAGGATCAGTTTATACTTCTTTTTGAGCTACCAAATATTTGGTGCAACAAGTCTTTGTTATTACATTAATTCCAATGCATCTTTTAATCACAGCTGCTTGGTGTTGTAAACCATCAAACATTTGACATCAAGTACTCCTCATACGATCAAGTGTATTGATTTTTCCTCACAGAGACTCCGTTTGTATGTTTGTATTGAAAAATACACTGGAATTACATATCAGATTATAAGATAGCAAAGACTTGTTGCACCAAATAATTAGTAGCTCATAAGCATATAACTGACTCATATTCCTTGTCGTTTTGAATATGAAAAATGCTTTTTTAATTTTCAGACACATCGCTTATTCCGTGGTCGCCCGAAAACCTCCGAACAAGCGATATAACAGCCTCGTCTGCTCGGGTCACGTGGGAACCACCCCGAGACAATGGCGCCGATATTATTGGTTACGTCATCTCATATGGACCAATCAACGACCCCACAGCAAACACTTTCCGGTTGGATCTTAATCCGACTGCGTATGACATGAATGATTTGCAGACAGATATCCAATACAGCGTTTACGTCACTGCTTACAATCGCGGTGGTCAAAGCAGCCCAGCTGAGGTCGAATTTTGGACGGGAAGAGGTACGTTTAACTAAAAAAAAGTTTAGAAATGACTTTGATTGACCTTGGCAGGAAATATCACATACCAGCGGAAAGCGCATTACCTAATAAGAGATATCACTTATCTTTGTGTTTATACTTTGATATTGACATGAATATTTCATTGTTACCATGCATGGTATGGTACGTAAGTTCATATATTTAATTTCATATCAGTCTGTATGTTAAATCATATATTTCATTCTTATGGCATCCCAGAATAGAGGCTTGTCACCCCTTGGTCCGCAGGCATATAAATGAATATCTATTAAGGAAAATATTCAGGTAAACGTCTTTCGTTTCAGGGTACACTTAATCCAGTTCTAACCAATTTATCAAACAATTATTGGAAATTTTCTAATACAGTTCATGAATGGTCAACATTAAGTATAGGGTAATGCAAAGATAAATGATGCTGAAGATTGTTCTTTAATGTTCACGTTCTTAAAATATTTGAATAATAAACAACTAAATCTTTACAAAACAACAAATTTATCAATTTTGTAATAAACTTTGAAAATAGATATCTTCTATTGAAATCGTTTGATAACAAATTGTCAAATTTAGTTTCCTTAATTCCATATTTTATATATGTGTCCTTATTACGTCCCGCAAAAAGATTTTGCAGGACTATGAGTTAGTTTTCATTTGGATGGTTTTGTCGATAGCTATCGTTTTGATCACATTGTTGTTCGTATAATTTAAGTAACGACAGGAAATCCCCTTTCGCCAAAAAGAAAAGAAAACAATCAGGTCTCTTGAATATTGACATCAGGTCAAACGATCTTCATCCGCAAATGGACCTGTATCAGCAGTCACTGAGTACACTAAATCGACCAGAAATGAGTCTAATTTCACAATTAAACTCCCCACTTGGAGGCTGACATATTTAGCTCACTCCCTGTCAGGATAACCATGGTAAGACCAATAAAACTGATTGTTCAGCTATTATTGCCTTGCTTATCATCCTGTAGAGTAGAATTAAGATTAAGGTCAAAGGAAGGCTGAAAATACCTTTTGAGTCTGGCCTTCAGAAATACACAATCTCACGAAACCAGTCTAGTTCATATAGGAACATTCATGGTTAATCATATTCTAAGTAGGCATTCAAAGTTGTTACTGAGATGAATTACATTTGGTTTCTTTCTACGTCTATATTTGTAATAATCAACTCTTCCACCGTTGCAGGTCGAACGCCACCACCACCCGTCGAAAATGTTCAACCATATCCGACTGAAGATGAAATTTACTTCACATGGATGGTACCCAGGACCTCCTCATTAAATAACATCGAAACCATCCGATTTGGTATCGGTCCGTTTGGTACAAGTTTGGACTATCTACCTATGATCAACTTGGAACCAGATACCTTGACGTACACTGCCAGAAATCTCGCTCCAGGAACAAGATACACAATCGCAATATTTACTCAAAATTCCGAGGGTGATAGCGAACCTGTGCAGGTAACGGTTCAGACAGAATACGCAGAAGTAGGTGAGTGGTTTTAAAATAGTGATAATGACTTTTTCATTATTTGTACATATTCTGATCAAAAGCAACAACAGTGTAATGGTGTATGTCACAAAGTTTTTTGTTCTGAGATTTCTGACAAAATGATACTCACTATTACTTAGATCTTGGCGTCTAATGTTCCTGACGTCTAATGTTACTGACGTCTGTTGTAAAGGCTTTCCATTTCTAAATAGTCCAAATCTATACAACTTATAACTGAAAAATGCTCATAAAACATCAAACTGTAGATTCATTTATCGAATTGTTGTATCCTTGGAAAAGTGACGTAGCATCAACATCATAGTAGGCTATGCTGTTGGATCTCTTAAGACTCTGTCACACATCACCGTATATATTCATGTAGAGCCCAAACGTAAGAATAACGTACAAAAGTTACACATACTGAACGTATGCCAAACGGACCAACACCGTATATAGAACGCATTGTACATATGCAAAACGTACAAACTGACACGTATAAATAACGTATTGAACGTACTTCTGACGAACAAATGACGAACAATTAATGTATAATAAAGAACAATAGTGGGAGTAAGTACGTTAGGCGTACATTTTCCTCTATACGGTGCTGTGTGACAGATGCTTCACACAAATCGTGGACCTATATATTATGTCGATTTACCATCAAAGACAGGTGTGACGGTGACAGAAGAAACACAAGTTTATATTTTACATGTATCTGTTCCCTAATTGTTATGTACAGATGTATCAGTTTCCTAACAATTGCTTCTTTTCGTTTGTCAAATATAAGATAACGGTTTCAGGGATGCTGTGAAGCAGGGAGAAGCTGATAGTGCCACTCTTCCGCAGATTGTAGGTAATAATAGAGAACGACATCATTTTCCCGCCATTTAAATCCTAAAACACGTGTGATATGAGGAAAACAGCCTTGACAATTCTGCTTATACATTTACTTTTTTAACACACCCGATTTCTCATACAGACAGTGGATAAATATACTTGCTTACTTTGATATAAAGCAATTTGGCAGCAAACATAAATATCATCCTTAAAATTGTTCTCTCTTTTTTCTAATAATAGAGAACGAGATAATTTTCCCAACATTTTATTCAGCAAATGTAATGTGAAGAAAATGGCCATAACAATACTACTGATACATTCACGTTGGAAAGGAATGAAACACACTTGATTTCATATCCAATGCAAAATTAACATAAATTATACCAACATATTATGTGATAAAATGCTATAATTCGCCGAGAGAAACAGAATATAGATACTGCTTTAACTATTTATTTTGTCTGAAAATAGAAAGTGTAGGCCTACTGTTGCGTAGTTTCTATTGCAATAACCTGCTTAACAATCTAACGTTTTGAGGTTCAACAAACAGCTCAATCGCTTTCGTTTTGCTTTTTAACAACAAGTTCTGTTTTTATTTTATTGCTATATATTAAGATAATGATCAGGGGGATGCTGGAGACTTGGGAGACTACTACACCCTTCCACCACTTCCACCAGTAGTAGGTAATGAATATGTCCCAAGCCTAGTAATTCAAATTCCAACATGTCCAATGTGAAGAAATGTTAGGACTGTGGTCTTGACTTTAACATTCATATATTAGACTTTGAGAATGATCAAAAGGTTTAATTTGGTAGAGTCTTTCTTTTATCATTATTTGATTCTGACCTTATTAGAATTGCCGAGGTATTTCCAGATACAGTGTATTTCCATATGTGGATAAACAGACCTGTGTAGTTTGATATAGAGCAATTTGACAGCGAGCAAAAATAACATCCTTAAAATTGGTCAAACACGTAAAAGTAGCTATTATGTTGTTTCATCATCTTTGTGCAAAATAATTATGGAATCGGACAAAAAATCCTCTTAGGGCATTCCCATCATATCACGTATTTTGTCTATCACAGCATGTCTGTATAGTACGGAGGTATTCAAGATTAAAAAAACTGACCCTAATACTCCTTGGTTTGAAGGTAATAAAACGAAGTTTCATTGCATTATGTTTAACAAGATAACGATTTTGGAGATGCAGATGAGTTAGATGAAGGCTATTCAACACTTGCACCCGTCCCTGCACCGGTCACAGGTAATTCACAACTTCACTGATCTCTGTGACCCAAATGATATCATTCCATTCCATATACATTGTATAATTACCATTAGTACGATGTATTACAATAAATGTAATTATATGGTATTTATCATATTATGAGGTATTTGTTTTTTGTTTTTTTCTTTGTATAAAAGCATTTATAAATTTATATAATTTCAAACTGACTGTCATAATTAGCAATGATAATTAAAGCAAT
>JXSR01S026991.1:92554-105719 GCA_000969725.1 Ophiothrix spiculata | reverse complement strand
GGTCGAAAAAGCCCGGCTCTTTGAGGGTTAAAGAGTTATTGAAGTGATATAGAAATGACCTTGGATGTCCCTAATCCATTTCCTAATCATTTCGGGAATTTGACCGCAATTTACCTTTTTGACCTAGACATAACAAAACCAGGGTCTACCAAGGCCAAGAGGTATAATGCATAGGACAAGTTTGTAAAGGGGTAAAGGGTTAAAAGAGGGTCATGGTACTGACCTTGGAATGACCTCTGATGTCCCTAGGTCAACTTTTCAAATATTTTTTGGGATTTGACCTAAAATGAAATTTTAGCCTGAAATTAATTCACCCGTCAGGACATACTTCAGGTAAAACGCTACTAGGGATAACGAGCTATTAGGGACAACGAGCTATCAAGGGATATCGAGCTATGGCAGTGACCTTGAAATGATCTCTGATGACCTCAGGTCAACTTTTCGAACATTTTTGGAATTTGACCTAAAATGATTTTTTGATCCTCAGGACCCCAAAAGGACAAACCGTGGGAAAAGCGTAACTCAATTTCAGTATTATCTCTAAGCTGGAGTTTTCATGAGCATGCACTATAGTTGATCTCATAGTTGTTTTTCATTTCAAATCGGGTCGTGTACTTCACCCTTAACATAACATACGCGTCAACAGCGTGAGTGTAAACAAACAAAATCAAGAAATCACACTCAGCAAATATGTGCGTAAAAAATAAGATAGACTATCAGTACGTAGAAGCAAGCGTCGGCAAGAAAAAACAACCCGCGAATGAGTGAAAATCAACTATCAGATAAATTATAGTACATTGCATACAACCACAGTCGAGGAAACTGCTCTATAATTTGCAGCTTTTGATTTTACACAACAATTTTGGGATATGCCTGATCATTTTAGCAATGCAGGTTGACAAGTCATTTCCTAATTCACAATTTTTTGTTACATGAGGAACTTACCACCCCCGGGAGGTACTCAAGTTTGGTTTTGGTAGGGGTGTGCCGCTGGGAAATTTGAAGTACCACCCATGTATATACCAATTTTCAAGAAAAAGGGACCCATCCATATGCCAAATTCCCCAAATTTTGAGTCAAATTTATACAAAAATTGAAATTTTCTCCAAGAATTTACGCTAATTTGGCACCACATTTTGCAAAGAAAAAGGACCAATTGGCATACCAGACAGCCTGATTTTGCTACCCAAGTTTGCAGCACATCCCGTAGTCACTTTTGTACTAAGTACCCCCCCCCCCTGGGGTACCACCACATTTAAATACACAGGAGGGGGTCTTGTTTTGGTTCAAAGTTTACATTCCGTTTGTCACTGATGAATAATATCAGTTCCCTTTAAAATGTTGATGGAATACAAATAAAATCTGTCAAAGCTGGGACTAAATTTAATAGTCTCAGGTCAAAGGAAGTACTTTCTTGAAAATAGTTTCAACAAGTTTTAAAGTTTCTAAGTCAATGCTTGGATAACTAAATCTGCCTACACATATGAGACCATCAATCTGAAACGAGCCGTAAATGCAGCAAACTTCATTTAGCGCAACAGGTGAAAATATGTCAAGGTCGTAATTTGCCAAAAAATTGATTTGTTGACAGATTCACAATCCTTATGTTTACACTTCAAAACTCCTGCAAAGTTTCATTTAAAGAAAATGATCGGAAATATAAAATATATCTGTTTATTTGAAGACAATCAACAGAAAATATAAAGCTTATTGATTTTGAACGTGTTTATTTCAGTTATACATTTTACTCCCTGAAAATATTTAACTACTGGAAATTGAGTAAAGTTCATTGAGGTGTCATTTTAATCCTAAGAACATGGTCTTTGCAAATATTTGATAAAATGAAAATGACACAAGGCTGTATTTATGGCTGGTTTGGGTTGGACGGTCACATATGACATGACACTTTTCCAACCTACATCGGTGTCTTAAAAGGCATTAATTCGGTCATTCCATGGAATTTGTCAACCTTAAAAACATTGCCCTTGGCATGATGTCACTATGTTACTATGTAACTATGTTTCAACCAAAGATAAATATAAATTGGCAATTTTAGTTTATGCTGTTACTGCATGGCTTGTTTTGATGAGCGCACAAATGTTTAATTGCGCATCTGGTTATGTCCGTGTTATATAGGTTTATATACAAGGAAGTGTAAGTAATTTTGTTTTTCGGATGTAGTGTTAGTTTAAAGTTACTACCAGGAGTGTGGGCGACCTCTTTCAAAATAATGAGGAAAAACATTAAAAAATGTCAAAAATGGGCTGAAAATGAAAGAAAATAGCCCAAATTTTGTCTCATTCTTTTTTTCAAAAAAAAAAACAACAACAAGGAAATCAGCAAAAACAAGGAGATTTGACACTCCTGTACTACATAGTAACTGCAAAGAGTCTCAATTACAGCCAAATTGATTGATTTATTGGAGCTCTTACTCTTAGGTTTCCATTATGTCACGATCAACCACATATTTATTTATTTATAACATTTGGCTGTAAGCCAGGCTATTCCCAATAGTGCAAATGCATTAAATTCAAGGGACGCCTCCGTGGTGTGAAAGGCAGAATAATGGGAAGAATTTTCGATTTTAGATGCAGGAGGAAACTGAAGTGCTCGGACTTAGGACACACTTGCATCATTTTGTTGGATAAGTGTGCCTTCCGAACTTCTATGTCGCACTCTATGTGCTCAATCATCTGCATAACTAAGGGCCAGTAGTTGATAATTCAGTTCGGGAAAGGTCTTAATACTTTTACGATGAATTCATATACGGTAAAGGAATTCCGTAACTGTACCGTAAAAGGAATACTCTTTAACTTTGAATCAAGTTTTGGAGCAACCTGTGAAAATCAGAGAATATTTTAAAGCATTTTTATATTGAATGGGTCCAATTCTACAAATGTAGCTATGAAATTTTGAATTCATATACGGTAAAGGAATTCCTTAACTGTACCGTAAAAGGAATACAGTTACTCTTAACTTTGAATCAAGTTTTGGAGCAAACTGTGAAAATCTGAGAATATTTTTAAGCATTTTTATATTGAATGGGTCCAATTCTACAAATGTAGCTATGAAATGTTGAATTCTATCTGCAAAAATTGTTTGCAAATTTTTCAACAAAAAAAATGGCAGGAATTCCTTTAGGGTACAGTAAAGGAATTCCTTTACCGTAAATGAATTCATACACCATAAAGGAATAACGACCTTTACAAACTGTTTTACATTTTAAATTACAAACTGAATTGCACGTTTGGTACTTCGTCTTGCACTTTACACATGATATCCCAAGTACCTAAGTAATAAAGGACTAGCTTTTGACAAAGACAAAACGTAACTCCTATATGTCCACTCATCGTGAAGCGATTAACAGATTTAGCTAGTATCCGAGTCACTCAACTAAATCCAAAACCAATCTGTGCAATCACCATTAAAGTTTTGGTCACTTGGTATTCTTTCATTTAGCTTTGAGTGCTCAGTCATTCATGCAATAACCATGACAAATGAAGACTCATTTGTGATAATGGAGAGTCAAGTCCAAAGCCCTTCCGGGGAACTGGGGGAGGGGAGGCACTCTGCAGGGCCAGGACTTTGTTGCTAAACTTTATTGTTCTTGCTAGAGAAGCAATGAGAAATGTGTTTTTGAACTGCTAGTACTACAATTTCAAACATTCTTACAGCTTATGAAGACCGATGAACTTATCATGCTTATTCAGTGGTTGTCAAAAGTTACTTCCCATGTGGCAGTTTTGACTATTCCCCTTTAACATCATCTCAGCGTCACAGTGTGGTATAACAAAACAAATACTACATGGCTGTATTGGGGAAGTCAGGAATCTATACATAACCATCAGTACTGGCTATGAGACCTATCTATTATCCCTGGGCCTAAAGCTTTAGGATAACAGTCACTATTATAGCCACAGCCTCAGGAAAGGTAAATTACACTACTTCGCCTTTTACCGTGACGCATTTGTTCACTACCATCTAGCTCAGCAATAAAGCATCTACTTAAAAAACAAGAGGTGGTCTTGTTTGAAGTCTCAGTCCCACAAAGGAAAGAAAGCATATATCTGCCTCTGTATCACATTGTGGACCAAGCCATACCTATTGTAAGGGATTTGTGTTTATAGGCCAAACAACAAATATTGGACAGTGTAAAAAAATCCAGAATGCAGGGCCCAATTGTTTGTAAATGTAACCTGTACCCTGGATTTTTGTTTACATTGTCCAATAAATTCTTCTTTTGACTAGTGAACCTTTTTCCTGTTTCCACTGGGGATTTGAACCCCTGACCTCTGGTATCCAATGTCTACCTATGCCCCCGGGGCCAAGCCACCAAGGATGCTAACATAACCCTAACCCACTTAAGTCCAACAAAATCCAACAAGCAATAATCAAGAAATGGGGGCTATATATGATTTATTCCCCAGTCTGTGACGCATTTGGAGTTTTGGAATTTCTTGATTTTTTTCTTGTTGGATTTTCTTGGACTTAGGTGGAAAGGGTTTTGTTAGCATGTCTTCTATGCATTTACCTTCATACCCGTAACTCTCAAATGCTTAAAAACTAGCTAAGTCGGAATACGTCATACAAAAATTTCCTGTTTCCATTGGGATTTGAACCGGGTTAATCAAAACTTTGAACATTCTGGGTTTATCAATTTTATGATGAACAAAATGTATTTTATTTCCAAAATGATAATTGTTCAAATCAAACAGAAATTTAAAAACAAAACACATTCATACACAGTATTTAGTGGTAAAGTAGACCAAATTCAAAATTTGACAAAAATAGACAACTTCACTCTATTTCTATAACATCAAGATTGTAGCTCGATCCACCATGAGTGTACCAACAAATTACTAACCCCCTACCCCCTTGAAGGCTCGTGTTGTGTTAAATGAAACGTTAAAATTACAGTTGTATAAACAAGCCCAAATATTACCATGATTACTGTTACTGTGTAGGATCTGTTTACAACTGAAATTTGGTTACTATGAATACAAAGTTATACAATTTGCTTGATTTCAAAAAGACTGATTTATCCATTTTATTTTCCTTACCTATTTATTTCAGCATTCCATATAGGCTTACTTAAAGGATAGGTTCTTTGGTACCTCTCATTATGCAGGCCTGATATGAAACAAAAAATAATTAATTAAAAAGTAAATTAATCATGACTTAACGATGTTCAGAAGGAATCATTTTGGTAAATGAGGAGGTCGGTACACTGACAAGGTAATATATAGCCTGAACTTATAAAGGAAGCATGCTAGACTGGAAATCCAAAAGTACTCCTTCACTCATCAAGTAGTTTCTCCAAGGAACAGACTTCCAAATCAAGCTTTTTATAGGCAAAGAAGAAATTTATTGGACAATTTTTATTAAACAAAAATCCATGGCAGGGGTTGCATTTACAAACAATTGGGCCCTGTACTTTTGATTTTTGTCAATAGACCATATTTATAAAATGATATACTCTCACCATTGATGGGGTAAATCCACAGAACCGGACGGGGAATCGGAACTCAGAACGAGGCCAAGTATGATAAATACACTACTTGCTCTCGCTCTGAGTTCCATTCCCAATCCGATTCTGTGGATTTACCCAATCAACAGTAGGAGTATGTCAATTATAGATATGGTCTATAAATTATTGCTTGGCCTATAGTCAATAAATTCAAGAAAGCAGTGGATGCAGCATTATCTATATTTAGCTGGTTTGACACCTACTCTTTTCACTCAGTACGTACGTAGATAAAAATACAACAATTTCATTGGTTATAACTGAAAAGATATTTCCGTATTGCATAAAACTTCAGAGCTATTATGATACAATAAATATATGTGATACAAAAACTCATACAGCTCTTTTACCAGTCCAATTCACATCGCTTTTGGAACATGATAGTTGTATTACAAAGCGTGTGCGGTAGCTGTGCGTGCGAGACTATCTGTAACGCGTTGTACTACGCGATGTAGATAAAAACAACACGCTTAGCTGTCAATCAAACCAAATTTGATCGCAATATTATGAAAAATATAAAAAGAAGTATTTCCCAAGCATTTAAAATGATAAATTTGTTACCCCCTGTTTGTTCATAAGCAATACAAAAATATTAATGGTTTGGTTTGGTATCATTCAGCCTCGTGTGATACGAATCCAAACCATTAATATGTTCTTGTATTGCATGAACAACAAGGGGGTAACTAACAAAGTTCGCGCTAGATCAGGTTTTCAACGAAAGGTCCAAATTTTCTCTAAAATCTTTGGAAATCCAATCACAACCAAATTATGTTTTTATGGTTTTTAAAGCTTGGTTAATCTTTCTAAATGAAGAAAATGTGTTTTCTAGCCCAAATCGTTGTCAATAGTTCCTTCAAACATAAGCAGAAAGTAGTGGTGGATTGAAGCTGAAAGCAGTGAAACAAAATCCAGTTTAAGTTAGTCAAGAAATATGTTCGTCATGTGAGTGCAAAAAAGTCGTATCTGCAATAGCTGCCATTTGTCATTAATTTGGATTGCCCACAGTATAATCTCCAGTCTTGAGTCAGTGGCTCATGAAATGGTTCTTCAGGTGATGGTGTCACCTGAAGAACCATTTCAAGAGCCACTGAAATATGGCAGGAAAATTGTGAGGGATTTTTCACATTCTAGTGACTAGGTGTTTGATAAAAAATAACTTAAGGCAGCCATTGCAGATACGACTTTCTTGCACTCAAATGACGTGTTCTAGCACATGGTTTGATGCAGTACTGGTTTGATGTCTGACAGCAAAATGGTTGGACATCACATCACGAAAAGGTTGCGGAATACTAAGGAGATAATCTGAGGGCAATGTAGCTAATTGAATGTGGACAATTATGGCCACATACATGTAGTACCTTTCTGTACCAAAATTGATTTATTATAGAGTGAAATGTTGGTGGAAATATCTCAGTGGAGAGATGTTTTTGCACAGTGCCAGAGCTATAGGCCCTATATCAATTCATCTACTAAATGGCAAAGCTTGTACTTTTGATTGATGAACGCGAGGTTTATTTTTCTTTTTTCTTGGATGAATATTATGAATACTTTTGATCAAATAAATTATATAATTTGTGCCTTGAACTTGTAGCCAAAATTTGTCATGCACATTACGCAGTCATGACTGCCGCAGTATGAAAATCATCAGATCTCATAAATTTTGGGGTTGATAAATTCTCAATTGTTTGCAAATGTAACGCCAAATCCAAGATCTATACTTCAATCAATTTCAAAATCTATTCCACCTTTCATACGTCCTCAATCAGCTTCATTACCATACCTCTCAGATGTCAGCACCAAATCACCATAAGGCTAAAAAAATTTAATTGTTTGTTTGCCCTCCAATGGAAAAAATAAAATTTTGGGTCGGTCGGTCGGTTGATCTTTTTTTTTTTTACTCTTCACATTCATTTTAAAGGGGCATTGGACAAAATGTTGAAATTTTGTTTGTAGATGATTCACACATTATATGTTAGAAAATAACTGTCAATTACCAGATATCGCAAAATTAATGATCAAAACCTTCAAGAAAGTCAAAAATTTGAATTTTATTTTATTTGTTGATTTTGGGTATGAGGCTATTCTCTAAACGTATTTATTAATGCTATACAATGAGAAAGAGACAACGATTTGTTTGTTAAACATTCCTTTCACATCATAGATTGCAGAAATATCAAAAGAAATTTGGAATTTTCATTAGATCTCCTGAAAAGGTCAATTCTAGAAATTCAACTATAGAGGGCAGTATTTATCGTTGTCGACAACGATAATTAAAAATGAGGGAATATCAAAATATGTTGATATATAGGGTTTGAATTTGACAATGGAACTTTGCATGCTGTCATTATCATCACTAATACTTCAAATGATGCAAAAATCTCAAAATGTTTGGGGAGAAGTTTGGGGATGATGCTGAACTTGTCCAATGCCCCTTTAAAGAAAGATGTCATTCCATGGATTTTATCATGAATACCAAGCAATGTAGGGCTAAAATCAAAGATTGTGGGTCATTATAGAGAGGATTTATGCATTTTATACTACTAAATGTGACTTTACACTGCTAAATGTTATGTTTTCCATTGAAAATAGTGAGTTTTCATATTTTACATGTTTGAAGAAAAAAACTAAACTAAAATACCCGACCCAAATTTTTGGCATTTGAGGGTCAGTCGCAGAGGGTAAACAAACATAATTTTTTTTGGGGGGGTAACATAACTACTGCTCATGTAACAAGAAGAACAGTCATTCAGTTTTATTTTTCCATAAAATAATACACAGATTAAAAACACAATTAAAATACATTATGGAGGATGTGATTAAAGGCCAGGAAGGCTAGAGGTATAATAATACAACCCTTTAACTTAAAGAAACACAGATAATTACATAAACAAATTGCCTACAAAACAAATACATGTAACTTAAACCTTTACAAAAACCAAGGGCAAGGTTATATTGTGACAGATGTGTGGTGATCGTTCCACTACGTGAAGTCTGATGACATTTTTTACGTAGTGGTGATTGCCTCGTAACTGATTCACATTTTTTTTTCATGCTTGCCATTGATCATTAGTCTCAAAACACTTACGTAGTAATGGTATGCATTCACTGATAGTGTAAAAATAGAACTTAAAATTGTCAGCTCTGAATGTGATATATAATTTTTTCATAAAATAATTGACCTTGGATGACCTTACCGGACCCCCTCAAAAACGAGAACTCGACCCTCCTTGGACCAAGTTGCACCCACCCACCAAGTTTCAGGAGTGTGCAACCCACCATCTCAGAGAAAATAGATGGACAGACAGACACACAGACAGAGTATTATTATATAGATAGTTCCTCTTACCAATAAACTCAATTCCATATCATATTATTATCAATTTGAAATTTTTGTGCCTGTGCCTATCACTGCTGCAATTTAAAGGTTCAATGATTTTGATATGACAAAAACTCGTCTGTTTTCTAGCCTAAGGCCCTTATAACTCAATATAGAGTTTCCCGTCACCCGTCCTCGTTGTGATTTTGGACCCTCGTTTCAAAAGTGAAAATCCCCAAATATTTCATTATTTTAAAATCAGCCAATTAGAACAATGTTTTTTACCTTTTTCTACTATTTTGAATTTCATATTTTTTGATGGTGAAGGTAAACATTGTTTTCTTAAAAATAAAGTCATGATAAGGTAGCCTATACCAAGATGCATTAGAACATTGGTTTTATGATATAGGTATACATTAACAAATTGTCAATAAGTGAGTGTAGCAATGTAATTGACCCCTAAAATAGCCCATAATAATAAATCTAAAAAATAATGAATAGGGCCTAATGAAAAATGAAAAATTTCCCTCATTAGGCCTATGAGCTGTGCAAAATGTGACGGGAAACTCAACATTGACTAATAAGGGCCTAATAAGACGAAGAGTACATCATAAATTTATAATGAAAATTTCATTGATTCCGACAATTCGTTTCCAAGTTACAAGCTATTCAGCATTTTGAAAATCCCACAGGCTACAGTGTTGTAATCCTGGGGTTATAATTACTGTCGGGGCCCCGACTACTGCTATAGTGCAAGGTGCCTTTCGAAACGGCTCGAGTGTCCCATAGACTGTCATGCAATTTCATAAGCTTACAATACCAAATGTACTAACACATTCTATATGTACACTGCATATGCTACGACCAACATACCTGATAAATATTTACCTGCATAGATGGTCAAAATCGGGTTCATTAACAGGTGAAAAATAGCATAATTCCGCCACTACAAAATAACCAGCTTTCCAATGTTTTGAAGTAAAGCGTACAGCACATGTACACTTCCGCCTGGGATGACGTATGCGCCAATCGTATGTCCCATAATGCATCTTTGTAGTATCATGAAAGTTGATAGTTTTTGCGCCAAAAGACCAGATTTTCAGTTGTGCGCATAATTTTATATGCGAACAAAACATAAAATATGGTTAACCGCGCATAAAATCCTAGATTAATGTACAATGTACGAAAAGCACAGAAATATCACGAAAGCGGTCAAAAGTCAAGGGTTATAATCCGAACTTGTTTATCTCTTTTCCAATCGTTGCGTTGTCACTAACACTAGTCAAGCGTTCGATTTGAACGGGTTGAATAGCGAGTACACAAATTCGAGTGATAGATTATACTTCTTACTCTTTCAACTTTGTTTACACGTTCCTGTGGCAGAAAATGGTAAGTCAGACCTAATTTTTATATCCTTCAATTTTTCCTTTTTTAATGTACAAAATACAAATATGGGGGTGATGACAGTGGTCAATATATATTAGGGCAGGACTACAGCATGGAAATAACCCATGGGCTCAAACGCGAGATTTGAGGTAGTGATTTTTCGTGTTTGTACTCAATATTAGAACACTTCAGTATAGCTCTTCGAGTGGGTCTCTCAGACAAGAGAACCACGAGAAATTGGGTGCGGATCGAAACATATTCAGTCTCGAAGCGTTACGTGTAATCCGATTATCACCCTAACAACTGGTTCACGCTTTCTAGTTTTGAACCACGATCGAAATGATCATCACACACAAATATAGCACGTCACCGTGGCATTGTTTGTCAGGGGATGTGCGTGAACCAGTTACTGGGGATTAAGTTACATAATCACTTAGTCTACGATACTGAATACCAGTTGACGATTCATAAGCTAAACAACTCAATTTTAATAGAGGTGACCTTGCATGCTTGAGAAGTGGATTATGACATTATCAAGCTAACATTTTTTGGTGTACCTTTAAAGGGGCAATTCATGATCCACTTTTCACTCTCAAGGTCACCACTTTCAAAATGGAGTTTTTTAGCTTATAAGAATTGCCAACTGGTATATTTTACGATCCCCGAACCATTCGTTCATATGTGCTTGTGTTTTTTGAGAAAAGTGAGAAAATGTGTCATTTGCTAATTATTGTCGGGGCCCCGACAGAAATTATAACACAGTAGCCTATGTACTATGGTCTAACGACCATTGACGAGTTCAGCGTATTGGCCATTTTTCGGGGAACCTCATTTGAGCCTCATTTTTTAATATGTTTAATATAACTTACCCTTTCTATCGTCGACAAAAGCAGCACAACAGGAGGTCCCCTCAGGTATACTTTTTCTGACCAAATCTTGCTTGTGATCTCAATGAAAAGAAGATATCTACCAGTCACTTTCGACGCGTGGATACGGTAGAAAATGTTGTCAAACGTTGACAAGGTCGTCTTGTCAAAGTTCATTAGGTCAATCGGTCAATGGACAGGTCTACTAATGACAGGGATTTAGAACGTAACGCACGTTTGCACTTATTATTTACCAACAGGACCAATCATGATTTGTGTTCAATTCTATTAATATTTGTAGTTGTATGTAAATATTAGTTAAGAGGAATATAGATTATGTTATACATCGTAATAATATATCTTGAAACTCAAATTACGTAAATCTGTCACCCCTAAATTGAAATGTCTTGAAGCGTGTACTTTCGAATGCGCATGCGCAAATTCACGCAATGTCAGACTAATGGCGGCACTCACGATCAGAGTAACACTGTCGGAGCCTCTCACGGAAAATTATAAAATTTTTAGTGTTAGAAGAAACCTGCCCCTAGAGACAAAGACTATAGTGGTAAGTAACAATTCGATCTCTATAGAAGTCCGTAGTTTGTGAGGGAAATTTAATTATAGTGAAGAACCAGTACTCGTTGACGTTTTGTAATGGCTGTTTGCTCTGGCCCTTTAATATGTAATGCAATGGAATTATGAAGGGCCAGAATCTCTGTCTAAGACTAAGCCTAGTATGGTACTGTTTGCACTCAACTCGTGCCTCATATTCTATATGAGGCACTTACGCTGAGCGAATTCGGCCACCTTGCAACAACGTATTTCCAATGGAGCCAGCGTTCAGGATTTTGAAACGCATGTTACGGCTACCTTCGTTTAAAATAAATCCACAAAAATAGACTCGATGATTTAATTTTAGTGAGGAAACACAAACTTTCAATTTGAAATTCTCATTAATTTCCATTTAACATGAAATCTGGATGATGTTTTTGGCCTCTACCTACACGTTCTTTGATGATCGCGCAGTGTCAACAATCGTCGATCTATGGTGCCCAATTTTATAGCGCTCCATCTGCTTAATGACATATGAAAATATTTTGCTATCAGCGAAAAACATGAAACCAAGCTCAACAAAATGCGTCATTGAGCAAAGTGACGTAAATTTATCAACTGAATTTGTATAGCTCCGCGCCCGAGCGCCGAACAAGATAATTCATCGCAGTGAGTCGTTCGGGTTTTTCGAGCAAGGTACTGTGGGTATTTTTAAAATGCCAAAAAGCTTGTAACTTTGAAACGAATGGTCGGAATCAAATGAAATTTTCAGTGTATATTTATAGTGTACTCTTCTTTTTACTAGTCTTAGCTATAAAAGAGATGATTTGTTTGTCACTTCAAAATCATGAATTGGATTGAATTGCACCTTTAAGCTTACATTTTTTATTGGTCGTTGACTCATTGCTATGTTGTTCCGGTCCCGCTTTCCTTACATTCGCAGAATACAGGGCCTCGTAGAGGTTGAAGTAAGAGTTGCATTGTTTTATGTTACTTTTAACAACAAAACTTACTAAAAAATGCGGCTTTCTGCTCCGCACTATTCGTAATACAGCCCGTCGTACAATGATAATTGGGAGACGTGCGATTCGTGTACATGCGCATTAACAGTACATTAACTTTGAACCAATCAGAAACTTAGTTGAAATTAAAGAGTACAGGTGGATCAAGAGTACTTGAGTACAGTAGTCAAAAATCATTTTCTCGACCCTCCTTGGACCAAGTTGCACCCACCCACCAAGTTTCAGGAGTGTGCGACCCACCATCTCAGAGAAAATAGATGGACAGACAGACACACAGACAGAGTATGATTTTTTTTTTGCATTTTTTTTCTATTTTATCTACTTTACTGTACAGAAAGGCAAATTATTTACTACTAGTACTAGTACTAGAATTCGTCATAATTAAAATCATTTATTTTTTGTTACTAACGTGACCATTTCGTTTCATCTACTGATCTTGTTGGAACAAAAGTTTACAAAAGATCATGGGACATTTCTTGGAACATATTTGTTACGATAT
>JXSR01S026990.1:6191-20160 GCA_000969725.1 Ophiothrix spiculata | reverse complement strand
ATAATTTATACACTATACAGTCGGTTCAGCATGGGTATAAATAACCAATATACAGTATCCATGCGAAAAGAAAATATACATTTGTACAGAAATACAATATCATAAAAACATGATACTTGTTTAACAGATTTAAAAAGGAAAAGTTCTTCCTTTATTTCTCTGACATAATGACAACAAAGGAGTAGAAATAAATTACAAGAAAAAAAAAGTTCATAAACAGATCATTCTGAGATGTGTTGGAGACAGGACAATATTTAATTGGTCCGCAAAGGAAAGCATCGGGTGTAACTGAAGTCAAAATACCATGACCATTTTAAGGCAGTTCATTTCAGTCAAAATCTGATGTTTTGAGTGACAATGTCATATTTTCCATCAAACTTGTTAAAGCATAGTTAAATTTATTGTTACATTCCGTATTTGGAGTTAAGACTTGATGTGTTTAAAACTATATGAAGAAATAGTGGGGCTCTCCACACGGGAGCGTCAAATCTAGATGCATCTAGATGAACACACATCTCCGAAAGGCAGATTGTGTTCACATGCATGGTCACGCGTCAATCTGATTTTATTACCGTGGCGTGTATTGACAGGCTTAGGTGTGCGTGTAAGTGGAAAAAACGAAACTACAAGTTTGTGCACGCGTAGTCATTTACGCTTGTGTGATCGTTTGCTGAAGTCCCTGTTTAATGTGGATGCATCTAGATGTACAGATTGATTTGCCCATGTGGAAAGCGCCAATAAGAAATGACAAAATGTCTAGTAATAGTTCAGAATGAAAAATCCATGACTTGATCCTAAACTGTTTTAGGTTCCATTGTCATATTGTCACAACCTGAAAGAAGTTTCAACAGCCTAGGAAACACATAAGTATCTGTGTTTTAGAAATAATTAAGAGTTTCTTAGGATAGGTCTTTGAAATTCAAGTACTTGGTTTAACTTTACATAACAAGCTCTAACACCAGAAATTAATATTTGTCATTACTAATGCCTGAGAAAATTGACTACATAGAAATATATGTTGCAATTGCTGTACTGTTGCTGCAAAGACCATTTGAAACATCTTTTCCTACTTTCAAAAGATAAAATAAATTAAAAAAGATGATTATTCTTCTTGTTCAACAGTCAACATGGATAAAAACAAAGTCATATAAATCTCAGAAGCAAACTTTGATCCAGGCAAACGTACATGTATTCCATTTGAAGAAATATACCATGACTTCAAAATTATGCACCTTGATGCTTCCAAATTAATTCTAGACCTTTGTTTCTGGACCATCAGCTTCCTGTTTGTACATGTCCCTGATCTTTCCTACTGTTACTGCCATCATTTGTCCATAGGCTTTGTTATACCACTCAGGCATACGGCCTTTAGTGTCTATTCGAGATATGTGTGTAAGCCGTGATCGGCCAGAGCCTGCTGGCTCGATAAGAAATCTTGATGCGAGAATTGTTCCTTGTATTCCGCCAATTGGGGTTCCTTCGGGATGTTCTATTGACGTTGAGACAAGAACACAAGTTCCTTTGGGAAGGTCTGTTCTCCATGTCCTGCAAGAATACAAGAAATACACATTATAAATCATTGTAATTTCATGAAAATCACATCAATCACATGAAATACATTGTAAAAGGGACAAAAAGTGGAAACTCTGTTTGCAGGGGTGCCACCTGCAGACAGGACTGTAAAATATGTTATAGGTAGAAATTGATAACATTTCCCTAATGTATTTCTTTATTTCTTCTTCCAAATCACAACATTTTCCCACATGGAGCTTCTTAAATTGCCCATTTTCACAGGCATGCCCATCAGAGCCCATTTTACTGTAGCAAATATGCAGCTGGTATATTTATTTTAATTGGTGTGTGTGGACTAGCGGAACAGATCAGGAATTATAAATATAATATATATAGTGACTTCCATGCAGTGCAAGCGCACACTTGCCTTGTTAACTAAGAGCACATTGGGGAGCTGCTTCGGGGCATACATTACTTCGGGTAAGATAAAAGTTGCAACACCTTGAGTGCGATATACTAACCTGAGCACACAGTATTCTCTGTTTGGGTGTGGAGCCATTGTGTTAAATACATAATGCATGACATCACACTGGTTGCCTAGTCTCTCAACAACTCGCCATTTCAGAAGGTCTTCATCCCATAAATGTCTGAAATATTGACAAAAACACAGAATGAATAATTGGAACGACTCAAAATGTTATTTCTCAAAGCCATAAAAATGATTTATATAGATATTTTAAGTTTCGGGTTAAATTAGCCATAAATCAATATTATAAGATCCAACAAACAGGGTGTCCGTATCACTCATGGCACTTGATTTTTAGACTGAGATTGATATTGATATCCTTCAAATCACTTGGCTTTAAGTTTGATATTTTTTATGTTATGGTCATTTTAGGATTTATGTGTGAATCTGGTGGTTTTCTTCACTACAAAACAAATTCAGAGAATAATATGCACATGGATGCCCTTACTTACATGTAGTCATATGATTAATTTTGATTATGATTAACCATGGCTTCAATTTTTACACACACACAAAAATTACTTACGATTTTGCATAACAAGCAATGTCTAACTTTTTGAAGAATACATTTTATGTTGATCACACAAAGACACTCAAGCCTTCCCTTGAAGTTTTCCCATTGATTCCATTATGCTCCAGGGATCCCAATATCTGTCAAGCACCATCAACCTAAATCTAGTCATCTTTATCATTGACTAACACCCACACATATATACCCACTAACCAAGCGAGACAGAACTGGGACACAAACCTCAACAATTCTTGAAAACTAGAATGAACAAACAACCAATAGACTTGTATGTCCCATAATGCATGCTGATAGTACCAGAAACACTGGTACTTCTGATTGACAATATTATTAAGTTGTGCGCACAATGTCATCTGCACACAACTTAGCAATAACGGTCGATCACAAAGTGCCTGTATTTATGGCACTTTTCAACAACAATTATGGGACATGTGATAGTTAGTGGTCTATTGATCAGTTTCAGGTTTGAGTATCAGCATATATTGTTCCTCATAATCATTGGATTTCATGAAATACTGGCAACTATTATGGATCCAATTTTTGACACGTCCCTTTACCTTGAAAAAGCTGTTTCAACCTGTCGATCATATCTTACTCGCTTGCAAATTAAAATTCACCCCAGCAATTCTAGCATTACCCCGTAAGTTACTGTTAATTTATTGACCCCTTGAGTTACGAATAGTCAACTCACCTTTCCCTGAGAACCCTATGTAAAATATCGGCTGGCGGTGCATCCATCTCCACACTACATTTCCATAGTCTTAGTGGATGACGATCACCAACTTTCTTGTAGGCTATTTCTACATTATCAACACTTGGACATGCTACCCAACCTTTGAACTTCTCTCTTGACTCCTGTCAACAAAATCAAAACAGAAAAATCATTTATGAGTAGGCTTCACAAAATAAAACAGTTTCAATAATAAAGGTTGGATGTCAACTGTATTAATTGAGTGGAGTCCATCATTGTCGTCATCATCATCATCATTATAACAATATATTTTTGTTAAATGCTTGTTATATCATTTGTATATACCCATAGATATAGAAGAAAGATACCAGATTGTCTATCCTGTCAAGGTGTAATGGCGTAGTCAGCCACAGGGCTCAAATCGAGGGTATTCAGGTTCTCTAGAGTCAAGCAAAAATCAGTTTAAGTGCAGCAATTTTGAATGGAACGCAAAACTGCTTGCAAAGATGAAAGTGAACTTTCAGTAATTGTGCATTTTGACAAGATCCTGCAATGTATAATAAGCAAAACAAATAACCCCAATTTGATCTTCATGTAGAATAAAAATGGAACCAGAATCTGGTATCTCCCTTTAAATCAATGAGAGCAGCCCAAGATAGATTACCCGATCAATAGCATTCTATACATGTTGATCATTATGTGGCCGTACCTTAAGAACACCCTGTATACAGCATTCCATCTCCTTCCTGTAGTCATTGCCTTCACCCCTATTGCTGTCAGCTTGCTTTCCAAGTTCTTCCAGTGTGACAGGCTCCCCAAGATCCATGTAGGAGAAATGACACTTGGACATAAGCTCAGCTGGCACCTAAAAATACAAATGAACACAATACCAATGAATATGATAAGATACTATTATACTGTAAGAGAACCAAAAGGCTGGGGCAAATTGTTAACAAATTTCACCATAAAATTACAGATTTTTAATTTTCTTTCAAATCCAGTAAAAGTGACTTTGGTCCAAAATTTTCTGAAGGGCTAGAAAATGTCTTACAAATTTGTTTTCTTTTCCCTTTTTGGAATTTTGACATACAAAAACATAAGGTCTATATACGTTGAAAATTAAGAATTTTTGAATAGCATTTCCTGAATTTAGGAAACGTTTTGATATTTTGCATATCTGAGATTTTAATAAGTCACAATGAAACAAGTACGAATAATACCAAGTCCTGTTTAAAATTACAAACTCATATATTTTTCCAAATTCTTTATCCAAGATTTAACTCAAATGGGCTTGTTCCCTTCCTTTTCTGAATGATTCAGAAAATTTATGATATTAAAATTCCACCCATGCAGATCTGTTTTATATTACTAGTCACAGACATAAACACTTATCATACGAGCACATGTGACCAACTAAAAGGGAGTTCTTAAATCGGAAGGATGCTTTTCACTTTATATGCCTTCATGCAGCTGGAAAACCTGATGGAATCTCGATCGGCAATTAAAGTCATCCCAGGTATCTTAGCCATGATACACCATTATAATCCCTTGTATCTACTTAAATCCCTCCTAGCTAGTCAACACCTGTCTCTGATGTGCAGGGCTATATCCTGCATTACCACATGATGTTATTAATGTGTCCCAGACGACATAATAGCTACTCCATCAAATGCCCTGTTAATCACATTAGGCAACATTGTTTACACTAACAGTTTTATAACTATCTACTTTTAAACCCCTGAACATCCCTGGGATTCGAATATTTTGTCTGTATTTTGTCAGTTATCAACATTAAACCCTTTATTGTAAACACCAAAAAGTATGATTAGCAATAGACTAGCAAAGTGGTACAGAATTAGAATAAGCATATCATTTTTGATATATCATATTCATTGTACTGCTACAGCATTCTTAGAAACTTGAAAAGTAGGCCTATATAAAAGACAGGTAAAAAAGCCCACTAACAACTATATCATGAAATCTTAAAATAGAAATACTCCCATCAAATTTAGTCTACACCATGCTTTGGGTTAAACGATTGATAATGGTGTGAAATGAACCAAAATATTTACACCATTGACACATATTATACACAAACACATATCACTTTTGGCCTGAATTTGAACTCCGCTTACCATAAACAACTTTTTGACCTCTCTAACCATTAGAGCTAACGCTTCGTTGGCTGCAACATTTTCAATCAGCTCACGTTGGTCTGGTTTGCCGATTTGTGCCTTGCGAGGCCTTAGTGGACTCCCTATACTATGAATTCCACTGCCTTTGGTATGCGTTGTGTGAGCGCCGAGTTGGAATAATGATGGAGCGAAGCACACGGCAAGGTTGTATGCGGTCATCTGAAGTGGTAGAATGAAAATAGAATTACAAGTTTAGTTTTTGCTCACATTTTGTTTTATTCAAATAAATATTTGAATACATAGCTGATCCAATGCAATGAGCCCTCAATACATATGGTGGTAGTTATATAGGATATTGATATTATTAGTAACTCCATGTTTGTTCATGCAATATGGAGAGATATCTAAGGTTGGGTGCTATATCATGACCACAAATTGTTTCCATAACTACAAAATTCATAGGACCTAGTTATGACCAAACTACCTGGCAAGGATAAATGTATGGGCGCAAGTTAAGCATGTGCATGCAAAAAAATCATGCACAGTCAGCTTTACGTGATACCGCTTTGAATACACGATCAAGGTTATTTTACATTTAAACCACGCAACAAGGCTATACATTACTTATAGGGCTTTCGATTCATGTAAATATAGTGATAAATGAATACACTGGAACTTTTGGGAGTATAGATTGTACTATATGACATGTGACAAATGTTTAAGAGGATGCGATCCCCTGACTGCAAGACCCCACAATTTGATAACTCGACAGAAAAAAAGATTTTTAAGAAAAGACCCCCTCCTAATAAAAGTAGAATTTCTTCATCAGTCATTATATTTTGATTGAATGTGTACCCAAAAATGTTATTTAATTAGCATGTCTAGAAGCATAGTCATTTTTGAAGCTTGTCCAAAGCATTTGTCTCGATGACCTCGAAGTCCTAGCCAGCTAACTACTTAAGCTTCACACCACATTGTTAATTGTTTTAAATAGAGCCTCAACATGTGCAATTTCCTAACAGCAGATGTATTCTATAATTAGTGCTTCCCCTTTTAAGACAATTAATGATCATTTGATTGGAACACAAATAACTAAGATGACCAATTTAAGCCATCATAACACTGTGTGTAATCTTGTTTGTTGCGTCTAGAGATCCAAGGATTTCCCAACAGAATTATTCACTGATTCTGCATTTAGTTTCCAAGGAACTAGCTAGTCTCAGAAAGGATTTGCAATGAATGACCAGCTACAAACCAGTTCTGTCAAATCATGCTGTAACAATATTTGTCAAGATTTCCTTAAAAGAGAATTTCACTCAAATAGTTGTTACAATAACTTAGAAGCTGCGGTTTGTATATCCAGAACGGGAATGTCCTCCCTAGTCAAATCAACTCTGTTTCTATCTAGCTGGAGCATTGTGGCAGATTGTACACTGTCCTGCTCAGTCCCCCCCCCTAAATCCCCCATCCCACCCCTGTTGGCTTCACTACTGCTTACTGATCTGGTTCTCATCTGAATGACTAGCAATAATATAACGGAGGAAGAGCAGTAAAGACTGCAAGCCCCCCTGGTCAGAGTAAAAAGGCAGCTTGCACCCTGTCCAACTGCCCTGCCCACTCCATATCCCCTCCCAATGGCCACACTCCTACATACTTCATCTGAGCAATAAAGACTTCAGGACTTTTTGTTTTCATCTAGTAGGAGGATAATGGCAGCTTATAATTTGTCCTCTTCCTCATACTCCCCCCTCCTCTCCCCCTGCCACAACACTACCTTCCCCCTCCCATAAGCTATCATGACTTGCAATATCACTGAGAAAGAACAGTAAAGACTGCAGGACTAATTCTTCTTCTTCTTCTTCTTAAAGAATACTGGCCAACACTCCGATGGAGTCAAACTTCTCATATCTGGTAGGAGCATAATGGAAGCTTGTACTCTGTTCCCCCTTCCCCAACCCTGTCCCCATTCACTATATTACCGCTAACTGACCTGGTTCTCGTCTGAGTGACTTGCAATATCGCTGAGAAAGAGCAATAGAGACTGCAGGACTTCCCTGTTTTCATCTGGTAGGAGCATGATGGCGGCTTGTACTGCTGGTAATCGCATATCCTTTGGAAGAGCTGTCAAAGCAATTAAAAAAAATATATTTTACATTATTTTCATTGATTTTTAAATTCCCAACACAAGACAGTGGGGTAAATATAGCATCACATCTGGGAATAATTATCTTTCTACAATATCATTATCAATACATTTTCCTGTTTTTCTAGTTCGTAATTAAAATTGGATAAATTTATCACCCGAGATTGAATCTCCCATTGGTTCATATTACAATTTTTTTAAAAAAAATCTTTTTGACCACTTGTGATTTTATTCACCCCTGATCATACAAACAGCAGCACTAGATACTGTATCTTTAAAAATAATTTTAGGGTAACAAAAGGGGGAATGGGTTAGTTTAGCGGTTTTTCCCTCGCTTTGCACCAATGAGGTCCCGGGTTCGATTCCTGGCCTGGCGCTTCATGTGCATTTAGTTTTCAGTCCATGCTCACTTCCGCAGTTTTTCTTCGGGTACTCCGGTCTTCCTCCTACATTCAAAAACTGAATTTGAAAACATCTTAGGAGTCTAGATGAAGATAAGCTTCCTTTAGGTTACTTGGTATCAAGTACCAAGTTGGGTTTCCTTGGCAAAGTCTAAACAAGAAAATATTTTACAGGGTAACAAAATTGTTTGAGCACATTGAAGAAATCACATGTAATTCATGGATCACCTCACTTAAACAAATATTGTGCAGCAAAGGTTGCCATAAAAGCCAATCAATATATACTCAATGCAAGTTTCTTCAGACAGTCAATTCTTAAGACTGGAGACCAGATCAAAAACTTCCTGCCTGGTGACATAAATCCATCTTAATATTTTCATGCTCGGTGTTCAATCCAATTAGCACTTCATATACTTCCCAAGATGACTGCTAAATTCTGCACCCTTCCTTGATTAATCATTTCCTGAACAACGACAAGTTACTCCCTATTATCCATATTATCACCCTTGTTATTACTGCTATACATATTCAAGACCTGAATCTGCAGAATTTGGCAGTCTTGTTTTTCCTTTGTGACTTCCTTCTATGTGTTATGCTTAGCCTACCATGTACACAACACGTTTATTTTAAAAGTTCCATGTAAATTAATTGTTCTGAAGTTGTAATAATATTGGTTAAAGATTTTGCAAGACTTTCTTGACAAAACCATTTTCGATTGGAAAAGCATGCAGGTTAGCACGGTGGTCCCATTTCCCTTGCTTTGCATCAATGAATCCTGGGTTCGATCCCATTCTCATGCAGCGCTGTTTGTTCATATGATTTTTTAGTCCATTATCGAACCATTCAGGTTCTTTTTTGGGTACTTCAGTCTTCCTCGGGCTGATCTTCAGGCATTTAAACATGAATATAGAAGATCTTGGACGCCAAAAGATATAAGCTTCACTAGATTTCTAGAATATAGAAGATCTTGGACGCCAAAAGATATAAGCTTCACTAGATTTTTTTCTTGGGTTATCCTTGGCTAACAGTCTTGAGAATTCTTTCTTATTGTCTCTTTCTTCAACACAATTTTGAAAATTCTAAGATGTCAAATTTTTGAGCCTCTATGCACAGAAATGATAAAAACACCTGGTTCAGAGGATATATGGATTATCCAAGATTATATACAAGCTAGTCCTGGATAAACACAGCTTCTTGTGATAAGCCCAGAAACCACAATATTTAGCTAACGTTCTTGAAAGATGGGACAACTTAGAAGCAAGAAATGGGAAATACCATTTAAGCACTGGTTATAAAACTCATTAGACAACTAATAAACAAAGAAAAGCAATATGGAAATAATTCTGCAAACGAGTTTGCTCAAGCTGAATTGAATGAAAGTCAGGGAAGTGTAGTTGGCTATAAATCGCCTTTATTCGCCTGTATTTTTAGACAGACTGTTCAGCAGAATTGCCGTGCAAAATAAAAACCAGGGCACCTTGTGACACTTATATGACTTAACACAATATTTTTTTTTTCTTCGTTCTTTTTTATTAAAAATAGGACAAGGGATTCAGAAAGTTAAAAGAATCAATTAATCAAAATTAAGTTTGACATATTGGACTTGCAATCCATGGCCAATTGACAAATTCAACTAATTAAAACTGGATCCCATTATTTACCCACTGGGTCCAGGATGGTGATCTATTTCTCAACAAAAACAACTGACAAGGCAAACAGAAGATAACGGATAAGGAAGATAAATGAAGCTGGGAAATTAATCCTTGATAAATCACATAGGTACACTATAAATATGGATCAGTCACTTATCACTGTTAAGAACTATAGATAAGTCGTTAGTAATATTATTAGTTTTCTTAACCTTGGTTGTCAAGAAAAAAAAATACAAGATGGATAGAAAAGGGAACTTGTCATGTCAACATTGGTCAAGCAAACAAAACATGACAATATATGTCAGTGCAATTAAAAGCAGATTAAAATTTATTCATGTCAATTTACAAAAAGTAAATACTGGATTGCAATATATCAAACAAATCAAGCTAGTCATTTGTTTTCATGTTGACATTGACAGCAGAGTTTTTGTTCTAAATAAGACTGACAAATTACTCCTGATTGCTTCTGTGTCTTCTCGTTATCACCCAAACAAGCAGCTTAATTGTTGTTGTGAAATAGACCAAACATGGTCACCAATCTTTTTTGTGATAAAAGTCAAAGGGGGTGGGGAGGTGCTGTAATGGTAAGGACACATCACTGAATTCATGCAAAAAGGGTAGTTTTTCAGACTAGGGCAGTGTACGAATATAAAGTGAATAGAGCAAACCATATAGGAGGGCCTTGAACTAAAAGTGGTGTAAAAGGATGCATTTTTTGATCTTATGTGTAGTTTGGATTGTTTTCACTTAGGCCTACTAATTTGAGGTGACATATTTTTGGACCTCTTTCTTGGACTTGGATCAGTCATTACCTCTAACATAATTTAGGGCTGATAGGACATATTTGTGTGTTATTACTTGTTTGGAGTCTTTATTTTCCGAAATACTTAAAGTTAGCAAATCACAGCCACTTATAATAAAAACTTGATTACGGTTGCAAATGGCATTTTTGTCCATGGACACACTTGATAGCCCCTTGCCATTTGCAGTTCCCCCCCCCCCCGGGTATAATGTGAGGTCATAACTAGATAGCTTTCTTATATCTATAAGCAAACGGGGATTAATGGTAGGGCAGGAAGAAGCCATCAGATAACTAGGCCTATTATCTATCTGTTTCGCACTGACTTGTCAAAACGGACTAGGTGAAAGGTTCCAGACTATGACAATAGTAAAACGACTTAACACCGACACTCTATCCTTGTCAAACTTTACTTCACCTTATAAAGTCAAAGAACACAGACAACACTGCTTTGATTGTTACATGGGAAAGTTGCAAAATTCTAACAAACAGCGATTAAATGTCAATGACTGATTTGAAACAGAGGAACAAAGCTAGCAGGAAGAGTAAAAACATTACATAATGCTAAAAATGGGCTGAAAATCAAAGAAAAAGCTGAACATTTGCACTCTTAATGCTCACACCATTATTAAATGGATGACATTTTTTTCATGGTATAATTATCAGCATACATGTTTGTTTTGCCTCGCCTTGTAAAGTACATTGCTAGTTTGTAGTCACAACTTTGCAATGACAATGGGTCTTACCAGTGCCCAATTTGGACCTTGATGGGTAAGATAATTATGCAAATGATTTGAGCTCTACTGCAGCCCAAAATCTTTCGGAGTAGCAAAATAACACAATATTAATATTGCTTTCCAAAAGATTTTGGGCTGCAGTAGAAAATCTTTCGGAGTAGCAAAATAACACAATATTAATATTGCTTTCCAAAACTCCAAACAGCAAAATATCACAAAAAACGGCAAAGAGAGGCAGTCTGACAGACTAACATTTTGAACTTTTACACATTTGATCTTTAAGTCAGAATGACTCAGTAAATCTTTAGTTTTCATAAGTTAACTTTGACATTCACTTTTTTCAAAATGAACTCATTAAACATAACCTATCCAAGATTTACAAAGTTGCAAAGATGTGAACTTGGCAAATGACTAACACAGGGTATCCTGTAAATTCCTAAATAAAGCTTAAACCATGACACCAACAATCCCAAGATAACATCGGAATCTCCTGCAGGAGAACTCAAGGATTTACACTTTCTTGAATAAACAGTGGTGAATGTTTCAGACGTCTAAGTGGTGAGAAACAGATTTGTCGATTCATTACATACCAATGGTTCAAACCTTTTTATCTGTATCCGAATTGATATCCCTGATAAAAAATGGATTCTTGGTGGGGTTATTAACCCTACCAGGAAAACCTCCTTGCAAATCCATACCAACAATTCAATCAAGTCTAAAGCTGGTTTATGAGTGTCTGTCGTGGTGGTTGCATTACAAGTACTAATTTTGAGTGCGCACACTCGACCTTGTCGCACACAAATTTTTTTGCATCAAGCACGACAAGATGATATTTAGATTACCTTGTTGTGATGGTCGCACCAACATGTCATTTGGAGTTGGATTAAATTCATCTTTTATTGCAACATACTGTCGTGGTAATACACAAATATGTCGTGCTAGATTACAAGAGCTAAAAATTGGAAATTCACAGTCGTCTGCTGTAACTTCTAACTACAACTGCGACAGCAACTCTGAAGCTACCTTTACAACCCCCTTAATATAGAATCTCTGCTGGGTTACTTACAAGAGCCAACCGAAACCTCACGGAATTATACAAATTTCATTCTTAATAGGATTCCAAATTCCAAATGGCCCAATGCTTTTATCAGAATATAAATCAACATTGCCTGCAAAGTGTAGTTTTGGTGGGGTTATTAACCTAACAATCAAAAACCCTTCAATACAAGTCATTCACCAAGTCCAAATATGTCAAGCTTATACCATTGTGGCATCCTCAACTTTGACAAAAAAAATTGATGGGGTACAGCTAAAAACTGACCCAAATTTAATTCCAAGTAAATCAAGCTTCACCATTCTAGGTAGTCCTACAACCATCCCAGCCTCCCAGATCTCACTTAACCTGTTGCAGGGCCCAAGTTCAAGCCCTGTATTTATTCTTCTTCTTCTTCCATCGGGGATATTTCACCACCCCCCCTCTTTGGATAATGATTCCACTTACTTGTAAAGATTGTGATGAATGTTTCACACATCTTGTGAGTGAGTAACGGCTCCGGTAATTCTCTGAAATACTGTTTGAGCATGTCAGCCACATCATAGGCCATCATGCCTTCATAACTGATGTTATCTGAAGGAAAATAAAAAACATCAAACATTTTTACAGATAAATCTTGAAAAGGTTCACTAAACACAATTCCTCCTGAGATGCCAACTTCTTCACTCATTTTGTTTGTCTTCTTCATTCATTTTTTGGTTTCATCTTCTTAAGAATGACGTCTTTCTTGGTCTTCCAGGTTCTAAGCCAGTATTTTGATATTCTTTTATCATGTCAATCAAGCTGTTATTAAATTAACATGATTTACTTTTTTTCTTTTATTAATACATTTTTAAACTGTAGGGCCCGTATTCCAGAAAGATGTTTAGCTAAACCATTGTTTAACTGAGCATCAACTGTCCAGGAATGATACGCATCATTGCAGCTTTCAAGCAGAACAGTTCAATGAGTCGTGCTGTTGACGAGAAATAAAACCTTGATTTAGCTAAACACCTTTCTGGAATACGGGCCTATATGATTTTCCACAAGTTTTAATCCAAACACATAGAAAATAAATCTGGCGAGTGCAGTAGAGGTTGAAATTTTTTTCAAAAATATTGTTTATACCTGCCATAACCAGTCATTTCAAACCATGCAATTGAATTTTTGCAAGACATGTAATCAGTAATCACCATGTGAGCCCTGTGCATTAACCCTAACTCTCGCACGTAGAAAAACTGTCTAAGTCCGAATACGTCAACAAAAAAGTCTGGATACCCCCACCAAGATTCGAACCCCTGACCCCCTGCATCCCGATCCAATGTCCAGCTATGGCAAGCAAGCCACTGAGCGTGGCCTGCCTCGGCAGCAATTCCATGCCCATTTATATTCGCCTTCTATGACGTATTCGATTTCTGCCTGTGGTCCTTTGTAGTACGTAAACAGTAAGGGTTAATGGAGCAAACCACACCAAAGCTTAGTATGCATATTGCAACATCGATGGAATATCAACTAAAATATGGATTTCTGTGCCTATGTATTATACCTATGTATCCTAGCAAGTTGCACACAACACCCTATTCTCTCTTGGTGTGTAAGGTCCTCATGTGTGCCAAAAACAGATCGAGGAAACTACTTCAGAGATCTTGTGTAGCTTGCTTGAATAACACCCTTCATGCATGCCTACCTGGGTTAGCCTCGTTCATCTTTTTGAGCTGTTGAATTCGTGACCTGACGCCGGGTTTGCGGAAGATTCCGACTGCATCATGAGCAGTCCTCCTCAGATATCTCATAGCGTACATGATGGTTTG
>JXSR01S026988.1:13789-24933 GCA_000969725.1 Ophiothrix spiculata | reverse complement strand
GTTTTTCATGAGTTGTTAGTAGTCGAAATTTCAACATTTCTCTAACCAAAGTTGCACGGTTTATCGGAGAATGAGCCTTATGAGTCTGTCACTATGCATCGCACGACATCCACCGACATGCATTCTTTTACACGCGCTATTCTTATGCATGGCGCGTGTAAAGACTGCGCATCGATGTACATCGATCGATGCATATCGACAAGACTCTAAATAAACCATATTGCCAGATCCGGATAGATGACGCAAGTATTATACTTTTCTGTGAGTGACCATATAATTGTGTCTTGTGTTTCAGCAAGCACTCGCTAATTATTCAATATTTATTTTAATTTACATTGCAACGCATATTTGATGAAGAGAAATATGTATTTTATATGATCAATAGGGATTATATAAATACTCCCAAAATAAGGAGTAGCTATCGATTTCCCATTATCAAACCGGCGTTATTATTAGAAATACAATGCAAGTTATTGAAAATATTTAAAGTGTGAATACTTGTCGCGCCATATGTATTATTGCCCAAGAAAAAGTAAAAAACCGACCCTTACAATGCTTTTAGTGACTTCAGTTCTTGGAACAAATCCTTTTCTAAAACATCAATACGAGCAAGATTGGTAATATTCCTGAAAAAATAATATCGAACAAAAATTGTTTGCCATGATTATCTTGAACTGTTGACGCCTCATATGAATCCCGTAAATTATATTTCACATTAGATACCTTCAACTTCAGAGTTAAAAACAGACCTTCCGTCAATATTAATCATTTAAGGAACACTGCTGCAAAACTTTGTGTCAGTCCTGCACATTTTGAATCAAATACATGTATATGGATGTATTGACCAGAAGTACAACATACTATTACGAATCATATTGGTGAAACACCTAAACGTAGGTGTGACAAAATGTAGGCATGAAAGCTTAAGCATACTAGAGCATTAAGAGTTAGGCCCGGTGCAGACTCCACTATCCAACAGAATATTTTGCTCAGAATATTCTATGCTGACGACAAAATGACGTAGGTCATCGAATAAAACTGTGTGTTTAATTCGGTTACTACGTCATTTTGTCGTCAGCATAGAATATTCTAAGCAAAATATTCTATACCACGTGTATCAAAAAAAATGTGCACGGATTTAAACTGATTTTGACCTTGATAAAAGCACCAAATCATAGTTTTCTTGTTATTGTAGTAATGCAAATTTAATAAGCTTTTGAATGCAGAAAAATGATGGAAATCGGATGAAAAATAAAAAAGATATGACCAATTTTGTAAGTACGTCTCTTCCATTCCAATGGGATTTACACAGTTAAGCAAGATATTACATATCACAATTACGGGTTATGACATTATGTTAAAAGCTAAAAGTACTCACAAAATTGGTCATATCTTTTTTATTTTTCATCCGATTTCTATAATTTTTTCTGCATTTAAAAGCTTATTTAATCTGCTTTACTACAATAACAAGAAAATTATGATTTGGTTCTTTTATCAAGGTCAAAATCAGTTTTAATACGTGCACATTTTTTTTTTTGATACACGTGGTACGAGTATAAACTCTTATGTGTTTCTATTAAGTCAAGTATTATTTTACATTCTTCAATGCTGTGAAATAAGAAGGTAATAGGTTATCTGTACAAAGCGTGGTTATTATGATTATGGTCCGTCTGTGTAATCTTACAACAGTTTGGGCCAAATTATAGTTCTTTTTGAGCTACCAAATATTTTGTGTAACAAGTCTGTGTTATCTTATAATCTAGCAATATAATTTCAATGCATCTACGGATAATTGGTGCTATAAATCACAAAACATTTTCACAAAACAAATTTGGCGAAAATATTTGGTGATTTGAACACCAACCGTTATCGATTAGAAGATGCGTTGGAATTATATTACTAGATTATAAGATAACAAAGACTTGTTGCACAAAATATTTGTTAGCTCAAAAAGGACTATGATTTGGCCCTTAGTCTACTTGCTCAGATCTGTCTTCTGGGTCTTTCTTTTTTAACATTATCTAAATTGAAAAAAAACAAAAACAATAAAGGGCACATATAAACTTACAAGAATATAAGTTGCTCTTGCTTATCAAACGTGCCAATGGGAATTTCTTGTATATTCTTTGATCCGCCTATTACCAATGTTCTGTAAATAAATAAAAAATAATATTCGCACAAGATGTAAAAAATGATTAGAATTAGTAAAATTGTATCTTTAAAGATATTCCCGGCTTCTTTTAAAAATCCATTTAAGTTATTTAAATTGATGGAATATACATTGTATTTAGACTGCAAAAAACAATGACATAATTTGCCTACTCCAAAGCATGAGAGAAATACGTAAAGACCGATGAACAAACAAACAAAAACATAAACAAAATAAAACAACAATAATCCTTTCGTCTGAGCAACAAATGCCACCGCTTAATAAATGTGTTATTTTACATCAAACGCATGCAGTTATAGTTAATGTTATAATCAAAAATGACAGTAAAAACGTAATCAAATTAATAAGAATAAGCTTTATAATCTTACAGTTGTTGTAAATTGGATAATGTCTCGAATACACCCGGTTGTAGAAAAGTCGCTTCAGCTACGACATATCTGAAATGATAATGACGTCAAAAAAATCAAGTAACTAAGAAAATGTTGAATCTTTCCTTGAAGACAGGATAAGGTTTTCTTTCTTCTTTTTTGTGAAATATGTACCCGTTTTCAATAAAATTTCACGCACATCTATAGAATAACGACCATTTCATGAGAGAATGTTCGATGAAGTTGCGAATAAAAAGTATTCTGTACGATATCATCAAATCTCCGTTCTAATCCCAATGTGCATTTGTGTCTAAGGTGAAATAATTTAATCGCGGACAGTTGTTCAAAAGGTCTGTTACAGTACTGGCCCTAAGTACGAGACAAAATATACATTAGACATTCAGTTTGGATAACTCCTCTTGGTATTACCAGGCACAGCACATCAATGCACCATTGGTCACTGGAATGTTTGAAGGTTATTAACCCTTGTATTCCTAAGCTATTTTTGTAACACGTCCTCTAATATTTTGGAACGGGACCTCCTATGAACTTGGTTTTGCTATTAATAGATAGGTATGATCCTCCCCTATCCAACGATACCAAAATCATCAAAATCGGTCAAGACGTAATTATGACGTCATAAAGTACTTTCGGATTGGAAAATCAGGCAAAATTGCATTATGGCAAAAATGGCCACCAAAATCAAAATTTTGCTATAAAAGTTCTAAATAACGGATTTTCAGCGTTTTTTTGACAATTAAGAAGGGAAATGATGATTCTAACATGTCTTGTAAGTTTGAGTCTTATAGCATGCATAAAGTTTTCAAAATGGCGACTTAAAAATCTCCGAGATTTCACCAACCCCCCTACACCCCAACTTTGACGGCCTACCCTAACCCCACCTAAGGTGGTACCCCTAGTTTTTTCATCAAAATGACCGTAAAGGATGTAAAAGAGATTACCCAAATGCCTGGGGCCGGTTGCTTTTGCGTTAGTATGAAGCGGGGAAAAAACCTTGCAACAACCCCCCCTTCGGAGGACAAGGGTTAAAGTTGCAACTCCATTTAAATTATTGTGTTAACTAACACGAATCGTTCATTAGTTTCTTCAATCGCATTATTGATCTTTAATTGGTCATATGTTTACTGTTTTTCAAAGGAAATCCCTTAATTATTATATTTGATTTAACTTACAGCTCAGTTGTCATTTGGGGTAAATCGGTGACCCCTGACATGGCGCGTATCCATCCTCGTTCACAAACAATGCTCAATTTTCCATCAGCATTACTAACGCAGTCACAGTCTTCTGGACATTGTTTCTCATCTGCAAACGCGACAAAAATAAATCTAGATTCTTATAATCTTTATTATATAAATTGTCTTCTTTCGGAAATATACTTCGGCATAAGTCATTCCTTTTTTTTGTTTCACAAAAAAAAAATGGCAAAGCCATGCCAATAATGTATTCAACGGATTGTAACTCTTAATTTATACACTTAAAACCCGCAAAATTATATATTGCTGGAGAGCTTATTTTCCATAGGCCTATTTTAAAAAATGGGTTAAAATTATAAACGGCGCAAACTAAACGAAATGTGCAGTTTGGTCATCCAACTCGGCACAATGAGATTTTGTTAGGGAAATGTGTATCCAAATGAAACTAACATTAATTGAAAGATTTAGTGATAACCGTCCATAAAATAATACATTTGGTGACCAATTTAATTGTGCTCAAAATACTGAGGATGAAAAAAATATATGAAACGATTTACTGATTTTTAGAACATTTATCGGTTAAGTTTTAGCAAAAATGCTTATTTTCTACTATTTTTAAAGGTAATATGTAACAGATCCATGATATTTGAGGGACTTGTTTTTAACGCAAGGTCAAATATGAAATGAAATACCACAATCAATGATTAGCCAAGATTAAAAACACATGATGTATGATTATTAGTACTATTATTTTTGCTAATGATCAAGAAATATTCTATCTCACAAAAATACATGTCTTAAAAAAAAAAACCGCCATTGAAAATCTTCAATTCGTAATAAGCTTGAAAATAATCGGTTGTGTTATTTACCACCAGACAAAAGGAGATATCATCAAGACAACACATCCTTTTTAATTCAGAGAAAACAATTCTAATTATCTAGCCAACACTGTTTTATATAACTGTAAACATTAAGATCAGTATGTGATAAAGAGTTTTCACTTTTGCCAAACGATGTCCAAGATATATAGAACCATGTAGGAGTATGTATACGCTCCATCACGATATAGAAAGAAACCAGAATGGTAGCTAACCTTCAGTAAAATGCATCCAAAACCTCTTTGATTTGGTGATGGAGAGTACATGCAGAGCCCAGAAAAATATATATGAAATGCCTCCGGGCCGTTATAGCCGGGGAAATCTTTTACTCGTGTGTTCTATGCTGATGACAAAGATGATGATGTTAATTTGTGGTATTTTCACTTCTACCGTTTGTTCTTGTACCATTGGAAACTCATGGCATATATTGAACTAATACATTCTAATAACTAACGAAAAACTATTTCGCTGCGTAAAACCACCACGACAATATACAAACGAAAATATGAATCAATTCCTACAAAATTCCCTGCACGGGCTCTTGAAAGTATCTGAGAATAACGTCAAATAATTTGAATCATGGAAAAAAATAATCATTGTATTACCTATAGGCTCAGAGGCTACTACATCTGTTGACAGCGTCGATGTTGGTACAGTTATTTCTGACGTCATTAACCTCATCCCGTCAGTCGTTTTTAAAACAGTTGTTGATTGCACACTGGTTGATATTGTGGACTTTGACTCTGGTGTTTTCATAGGAAGAGATGACATTGGTAGTGTGTACGGCAGTGTTGTTACCATGGTAGAAACGGTTGAGACCGCTCCTGTTGTATATCGTATTCCTGAACAAATTTTTCCGTTAGAAAACGGAGAATTACTATGCATTAATACTTAAATCAGAGTATGTTTATATATGTGTATATGTTTATAATGAAAAACTATATGTTGTCAACTTTTATTACTTGCCACCATGATCAGTAAGTTGGTCTATAATAGGAAAATAAATATAACAAGCCATGTTATATATACATTTTTATTAAATGAATTACCGACATTGAAAGTACTTACTTCTATAAATATTTCAAATATCAACAGAATGTGTTTCTTTACCAATATTTTAGTCAAATGTGTTTATGCAAAAGATCTTGATTTTATTTAAAGCCCATGATATACTATCAAGACGCAGCTAGCGTGTGGTTTTATCTTTGTCTTTAAGCTTTGAAGACGCTATTAACCTTCGTCTAACCAAGCCTTTTTTGTACCACGTTTATTGGGTAAGGGGTGTTACAACCCCTCCCTAATTTTTTAGAACGAAACCCCCTATGTACTTGGTTTTGCTATCAATAGATAGGCATGGTCTTTTCCTATCTAACGATACCAAGATCACAAAAATCGGCCAAGGCGTTACGTAATTACGACGTAATAAAGGTCTTTCAAGTCGAAAAATCGGAATTTTGGCGAAAATGACCACCAAAATCATTTTTTTTTCTAAATTTGCAACAGCACACCCCCTCCCGGTAAGACGAGGGTTAAACTATACGCTAACAAGTTAAAATGATTCAAACCTTAGCGTTTTCGTAAGCGTCTAGCTAGACACTAGCTGCGTCTTGCTAGTACTAGTATATCATAGGCATAAAAAGAATGTTACCACATTGGTGTTCGTCTGTCAGGTCTGAGCAGTCAAAGGCAGCATCACATCGTACGGTTGAGTTGAAGCACACAACGGCTGATTGCAGCAGAGAAGAACATGGGAAGGAATCACTACTGCAGTCTCCAGCAGAACTATCTATGGAATTCAATAGACATCAGAAAGTAAACACAGATACTTCTAGGTTCGTTTCACTGAACTGAATAATTTTTATTCATATGCAGACGTTACCGCATTTTACATCTAACTAAATAAGTGCTTTGCGCTGTTTCGCAAAATTACGTCAATTATTGATGCTTGATACGTCATGAAATTCAGAATGAAGTCAATGGAAGAATTCTGGTCGTGCACGTGACACCGCCGTGCAAGTACTGTAAAGCACTTTAATTTCACGGCATTAAAATTAAGCGAATTTGGAAACCCTCACTTTTTGGGTGCATTTTAATTTCACTAATTTGAATCATCTTGCTATTCAATGCTATGTTAACAATCATTTTAGCGGCATTTTAATTTAGCGAATTGTGATACTAGCGAAATTAGCAAAATTAAAATGCTAGCGAAATTTTCATGTTTTACAGTATTGTTGAATGTTGTACAAGTGATATACAAAAACTAATGAAACGTATAGATTAAAATTTTATACGCACCTCCGGTAACGAACCGTGACACCTCCAGCTCAAAATCAACAGAGTCCATGATACTCACAAGTGCTAACCATACATCGGACCTGAAGCTGATCACAGAAACCACTTTGGCAGACAGCAACAATAGATTGTCGTTGGCATCTAAATTTGAGTTGGTGTCGATATACTGATGAGAGAGTAGTAATCGAGTTGTATCTCCGAGTGATATTCTGCGCAAGACCATATTGTTACCATGGCTTGATTGGACTGATATCTGTGTGAAACATTGTTGTGATGGCGGGAAGACGAGGGGCGAGAAGCTGGCACTTATTGTGGTAAAACTGTCGCCGATGTTAAAAATTGGATTCCAGCAAAAACCTGAAAACATGAAGAGTATTGTGTCAGTGCTATACATGATGCTAATTATTTAGACTTCAGTATAATAAAACTATTAATATGCCAAAAATATTTATCAGTTGCATGGGAGTATGATGAACAGATTTCGAGCTTATGTATTTTAATCATAGATTAAAGAAAGTACATGACTGTAGGAAACAGGTCTATTTGCACCCTAAAATTTGGCCAAGTTAGGGGATTGCGCCACGCGGGCGCCAATGCTGCGTAAGAGCGTAGTGACACAGCTATGCGTTCTGTCTCACGCTACTATTACTTGACTAAAATGCAATACGCATCGTACCGCCAAATTGTGCGTAAACGAGGAACAGCGCATGACTCGCTCGATATCCACAGTCTTTTCTTTCTGTAACACAATATAAGAAGCCACTAATCAGGCAAATGTAAAAATATAATACATACCACATTGTGGACCTTCGTCAGAAGCGTCTAAACATTCTTCAGTGAAGTTGCATACTATATTTGCATCCATACACACCATCAATGGGTCGTTCATGTTGCAACCGAATTCAGTCATTTCACATCGATGCATATCTGCTCAACAAATATTAACAGATAATGCAACTT
Source organism: Ophiothrix spiculata (assembly GCA_000969725.1). Classification (NCBI taxonomy): domain Eukaryota; kingdom Metazoa; phylum Echinodermata; class Ophiuroidea; order Amphilepidida; family Ophiotrichidae; genus Ophiothrix; species Ophiothrix spiculata. The sequence goes on along the minus strand of JXSR01S026988.1, from coordinate 17,051 downwards.
ACTGTCTTTATAAATTAATAATTGCGTATTACTTGACGCGAGTGAAATTGTTCAACAATAATGCACCGCGTGCTGAAGTTGGAGTTGTCCGCACTCACGATGCGTAGCCGAGTGAGTTGGACAACTTCGACTTCAACACAAGGTGCATTATTTTTGTACAATTTCACGAGCGCCAAGTAAAGAGCAGTTATTAATCTAATTCATACACGACAATGATTAGAATAGAATTGTAAAGAAATTAAACAGCATAACTATTTTAAAACGTGTTTGCTATTTCAATAAAAATATTAAGTTAAAATAAAAGCACTTGCTCGTTTGAGCCAAGTGGAAAAGAGAAAAAAAACATAGAAAATACAACCATTCATCGTCCCTTGTTAATCATTGTAAATTTTGATTTACCTTTCTTTTCAAATGAAACTTGCCATACAAGCGCGAGCATGTTACGCGTACGCGTACATTGAATTGTACAACGCACTACGCAATACGCAGCGTGCAACTAGACGAGATTAATGAATGCGTATAAGTTACTAATTGTCCAATAAGATTTACAATTTCAACGCGTACTTAATGCAGAGTGTATGAATGGTTAGTAAAAGATAAGAGTAATTTTATATCATTTGCAAGCTGGGAATATGGACATTCAGTATGTAATATTTCTCTGATTAATTTGCACTATTGAAACTATTTTTTTGTACTTTGGAACATGGCTTTATGCATCATCAAAAATCTCTGATTCCTAATATATATTTGTTTGAGAAATTAGCATACCTTCTACAATGAGTTTAATGACAAACCCCGTGCCGGGGAAAATTGCAGTTGAATCTCCCGCTAAAAACCGTAACCATAATTCACCCGTCTCTGATACAAGTACAATCCCATCCGCTTCTTTGCCCGTAAATGCCTGTAGTGCTTGAGTAACTATATTTGAATCATTCGAATATATGTACACAAAATCCTCATTCGTAGCTAATGAGAAAAATTGGAAGTCGAGTCGAATGAAGGATTTTGAGGGACTTAATATTTGCCACTTTATGTCTATGTTACTTGGGTAGATGACGGGATATGATGGCGAAGTGATTGTTGTTGAGTTGTTCGGACGTAACTCTAGCGTAGTATGAGCATCTGTAAAAACAATAATTTATTTAAACATATGTTTGGTTATGATAAAAAGAAAAGAAAAAGTACTTCAATCTACTACCAATGTTTCAATAGTATAAAGACTCGTTAATCCATATGTGATAGCTAACCCCGAAATGGGGACTTTGCAGATGATATCAATTTTGATCTTATCATTTCATCTATTACAACATTTTCTAAGCTTTAAAATGACACCTTACTCGTTGAAATTGATCAAGGCGATCAAAATTTACAACAGAAAATATGCTACATTTTTTTTATTATTTTCATTATTTTTCGCTGCCTATTTTCATCAGTTTCTCGAAAAGTGTTCTGTCGGGGTGATTCATCACATATGTCGATATCTTTTATCTTGTAAGGAAGCACAATAAATGAATAGTGGATAACAGCAAGCGACGTAAAGGCATCTCACACTATGACAAATAAGGAGGGAGCATACGAGACGTTAAGCAACAACATTTGAATTGCCACCAGTAATCGTATGTTACCGACACTTGATGGAGTTATGACTCATATTCGTCAACCTCTGTTATGAATGCGCCATAGTGTGACTTTAACCCTCGTCTTCCTGAGCCCTTTTTTGTAACACATCTTCCTGAGAGGGGGTGGGTGGTTACCACCCCCTCTCGATTTTGAAATGTACACCCCATGCGTTACGTTATTATGACGTCACACAATTTTTTCGGACAGAAAAAAAAAAAAAATCGGTTTTTGGCAAAAATGGCCACTTTTCAAGTAATTGTTTTCAAAGTTCTAAATTTCGGAATTTTGTCGCTTTTTTGCTAATGAATAAAGGAAACGACATTTCTAACATATTCTGTAAGTTTCAATATCATACCATGCAGATATTTTTCAAAATGGCGATTTAAAAATTTAAAAACCACCCCCACTCTTACTTTCGGACGTTGACGGCCAACCATAACCCCCACCTTAGGTGGTACCCCCATTTTTTCATCAAAATTACCGCAAAGGATGTTTTGCGTTTTGGTGCAATTGCGATCATCCGTTAAGGGGGGGGGGGGGGGGGCGTGGTAACCACCCCCTTTAGGAAGACGAGTGTTAAGCTGCGGATTTTTAAATTGAATTTACCGCCAATTATCATGTGTTACCGTCACTTGACGCTGACTTATTCGTTAGCAGTTAACCGTCTGCTGTCGTTGCTTGTTGTGAATAAATTCGTCATAGATTGAATGAATGCATAATATGCAATGATCTTAAGATAAACACACTTACATGTATATACTTCAGTGGCATAACCAGAAATTTTCAGTTGAGTGGGCGAGCATGGGCAAGACAATTTTGCAGGGGCGAAGAGTTTTTGTTCAGACACAAAAAAGTACACCCCAAAATTTTTCATATAGCAAATCATCCAAAAATTAATAAAATTTGTACTATTTTGGTGAAAACTAGAGTTTTTTTTAAGTTTTTGCCAAAATTGGGAAAATTTTGAAAAACTAACCCATAAAAGGGTTAAACTTTGCACAGTTACATTACCTATGTACTATATATTGAAACTCTGTACTTTTCTTGATTTCATGGGGGGGGGGGCAGACTTTTTTCGGGGAGGGGGGGGAGGAGGTGGCTCCCGCCTCCCCTGCACCCCCCCTCTGGTTACGCCACTAATGTACTTCAAGTTGTTTGAAAGGAATAAGTTGTTACATTAAACCGAAATAAAAATGCGCTATTGATTCTCAAAGTTTGTTGAGTTTAAAGCAAACTAACAAAAAATCAATGAAAAACACATACAAACAATCTGCATTATCATCAGTAGGCATTATCATATTACGATTAGTCAAAATATATACCTGGGCAATTCTGCTCATCAATACCATTTGGACACTGGTTGGTTTCATCACACAAGTTTTGTCTGCTGAAACAAGTTAGGTATGTTTGGTCACAAGCCCAAAGATTTATTCCACATAATCTGGCTGCAAAAGAAGTCAGAATTTAGAGATCTTAAAATGAATAATTGTCAGATCATGAGCACCAGGATGACTTGTCTTAACCCTACTTTTTTCTTCAAACGATGCGATTTTTTCACCATCTTCCTCAATTTGGATATATTCTTTTAATGTTAAAGGCCTAACAGTTATCATGATTCCCCGATAGAGCTCTGATGCGAATA
>JXSR01S026983.1:0-11140 GCA_000969725.1 Ophiothrix spiculata | reverse complement strand
TCATATATAAAATAAAGTTTACTCAGATGGAAGGATGCATACTTCCTATATAAAATCTCCATTGTCTTATCATTGTGTCGAATCCTTAGGCAAATTCCTGTTACTGTCATTGTTCCACTGGCCAATACTTTTAAGTATTAAAAGCTTCTGTGACTTTATTGCTGTAATTAAATAAATTGATTTTTAGGTTTAATGAAAATCTTATTTAAAGCAGTCGGGGCCACTCGCTCAATTGAGCGTACTGCTGCATGCAGCGGTACGCTCGATTGAGCGAGTCCCTGTATTGCTGGATAGAGCGTGCCCACTTCAATAAGCAACATCGCCGTTTCCTCTAGTATTCTCTGGTTGTCGTGTGAATATTTTAGTTATGAACAACGATTTTTTCGCTATTTATTATTTACGTTCATTCCCTACACAACAAAATTGCTTGTGTTGCTTCAACATGTTCAAAGAATTTTACAATACAATCAATGTTTGCGGGGGTATCCCGGTATGTACACCTAATGTCGCGCAGCTTCCTAAACTAAACGTAACCTGGCTGTATCATACTAATAACCTCTGTACCCCGACAACGTGACAAAACTATTTTGCATGGCAACTGAGGTGCGCGTCAAATAGATCAGTCAGGAAACTTCTAAAATAGTAGGAAATTTGTTATATGTACTTTGGCCCCGGGATGCGGCCCCGTCTCATTTATAAATATCCAACATAGAATTATAGAATGCACTTACTGTAAGCTATTAAAGAATAAAATTAAACTGAATCTTGTATCACGTGAATATAATAACAGACATCAAGGGGTTGGTATTTTCAGACTTTCAACATAGGGGGAAGGACAAATTGTTTGGATATCAAGACAAAAGTGGAAAATGTACTGTGAAATCAAGTATAATAACGTTATCAAGATTGAAGAAACTATTTTTTAACTCGATAATAGCATTGAGTATCAAGGGTGGATAGAATTTTAAAATTGTATGAACAAAGAAATGAATAGCAGCCGTTAACGTTTTGCTTGTATCTTCGTTGTATACACGTTCACGTTTCAAAGATAGTCTTGACAAAAATTAAATTAGAGATTCTCTGGATAAGAAATTTATGACTGTAGAAATGACGGTATAGAGAGGTACTAATTGTGTGGGAAAAATCGAGAAAAGGTAATTTCAGACTTCAGATCAACATATTGTTGCATATTTAGTGAAAAGTTGAAAAATTTAATTTCAAGTACAACGCTGCGAAGGAAGAAAGGACCATTTTCAATTAGATTATTGAAATGAGCATCAAGGTTGAACAGCATGTTTCTTTGATCATGTTGATATAAACAAAGATTTTTGTCGGTAAGATTTTGGTTGTATTTTCCTTTTTAAATACACGTGCACAAGATGGTCATAGCTAAATTGAAATTGGAGGTTCAGGTTAATGACTGGATTATTTTTAATGTGGAAATGGCTATACAGACGGATTTAGCAACTTTGGGCATCGAAAGCTATCAAAAAGGACATTTAGGTAAAAATTGTCATTACCGCAATTCGTCAAATCTTAGAGGATTTTCCCCATTATTATAATTTGTTGGAAAAACATGCATAATTTTGTTGATAACAATTAAGGCAATTATTTATCAATCATATTGCTCCTACATTAATCACCCATGATATAATGCATAGACAGTACCGTTGGCATCGTTCAATCCAGCGGTCACGCTTAATATGGCGTACTTGAGAAGTACAACGATGCTTTTTCCGTTGCCAAAAATGAATTCCCCGGTGAATTTTTTTTTGACCCGGTCAAAAGTTTGATAATTTGTAGACATTTACTAGACACAATAAATATTTAGTATAGCTTTGAGTGACACAGTGTAGTGAAGCGAAGTATGGACCAAACGTGTGTGCACTTGACATCTCTCCTCATCGAGCGTGAATGCAACGCTGCATCGAGCGTGATCGTTCAAATCAGCGTATACGCTGGATTGAACGAGTGGCCCTGACTGAAAGGAGCAAGGTCCAATTTTTCAAAATGTAGTTTTCAATGTCACATGAAAGATGACCAGAGCTTAAAAGTTTTATGATTTTATTGGTAAGTTTGTATTTCACAGCTTCCTGTGTAAAAAAAAATAAATGGTTACCATAATTAGTCACATTTTCACCACCATATATCTCCAAAACAGAACATTACCTGTGAAATTTTACGAGGGTTATGAGAAATATTTTGGTACCAAAATCTCTAAAAGTTTGAAAAAAGTTGAAGTAATTTGACCATGGTCCTTTAAATCATAATGATTTAGAATATGGAATTGTCATAATATGGGCCAAATAAAATCAACCTTTTTGACACATAAAATCATATGTACTTGATCACAAAATACAATATTTTATTTTCTTTTAAAAACATTGATTTGCAAAATAGTTGATAAACAATGTTATTGTTTTACAAAACATCTTTTGAATATTACAAACATGCATAGATTGTTTTAATTAAGTAGCTGAGAAATTAAAAAAAACACCAATGACTGGAACTAAAAAATGACTACACTAAGCACATAATTATGAAGGATTTGGTTTACGAAATCTCTATTAATATACAGCATTAAGTTTTTTTCCAACACAAATTTAACCACAGAAAAAAGCTTTATTAGTACTGATGGTATTTTAAAACAACAGCTTTATCAAATTTTCTTTACTGAAAAACTAATAATGAACAGCAAACCATAACTTCATCAGAATCAAATTTGATTGCAAAAACAACTTAATGAAAGAAAATCAATAATTTTATTGGAAATCTTCATAAAGAAAACTGCATTAACCTGTGCTTTATTGAGTGAAGAAAAATAGATTAGTATAGTATTTTCATCATTTACAAGAGTGTACTGGAATTGTCAAATTTCTCCTTAGAGAAACACAATTGAGACGTATAGCATAGCTTTTTTAGTATAATAAAAACACCACAATTTTGATTATCAAAATGGTAGCAGAAATGTTGCTCTTAATTTAATATCAGAATTTGAAACACGATCTTTATTGCCTATGAACAGACAATTTCCTGTTGATTACTGGAATTAAAAACATCTTTTTAGCCAGCGGTAAGAAAATATTTGGAAACATTATTTTCTCTCATGAATTGTGATTATGGTATCTAGGCTATGTAAATCGATATATATTTCCTCCGGCACTTTGTAAAATGTAGCAGAATATTTAAGATTGCGATACAGCTGTTGAAATTCTATGTAACTGGTAGTCAAGATGATGTGAGGGAAATTTGAAAAATTAGATACTTTATTGCATGACATGAGTTGTACTTATTTCATGAAAAGAGCAAAGGATATTAGTAGAAATTTGAAGGGGGAAATGACATGCTATGAAGATATTGTTATGACATGAAATGAACTGATGGGGATCTATGTAGAAGTATCAAGTTTGAACTGTCAGTATTACCTGAAGTAGTGAATTAAAATTTCAAGGGAAAATAAATATATTAATTACAAAACTCAAACTGACTAAAACATGACATGAAATTAGTTTACAAATAAACTAAACCTCTGCTTGCCCATAAGGTAAATTGGCTGAAAAATATTGTAATTAATTTAGATTTAAATAACCAATTTAGATTTTGGTTTTCCTTAAAGTCTAGCTACAATGATATGTGTACAATAAGTTTATCTCAACACAAAACTTGATATTTTGTAAACTGAATATATAAGTCCACACAAAAATTAAAGTGTTTCTAAATAATAGGATATTGTACAACCTTTGAAGATATTATACACTCTTTGAAGATATTGGCACAGCTAAGATTGATATAATGATCTAAGTACTGTTATTGTTTCAAATAAATTTCGGACATGAGCATGATTTCTGAACGCAGCCACCACGTATTCACAAGTCGTGACAAGAACGGGACACCGGGAAGTACGCAACACCGTTTCCAATCAGTAATCTACAGTACCGCGACATCGCGCGTGCCTGGAAAGTGTTGGGTACTCGCATAAAATGCACACGCAATTGTGTTACGCAAGGCTCGAAATTTTTGTGTCCGATAATTATTTGAAACAACAATAGTAGGATTTACTCATCTAAAGAGAAGATGCATTGACTTAGTAGGTGGAATACAGCTAATAGGTAATTCATCTTAACCGTAAATTGATACACAAAATATTATTCATTCTTCTTTTTTATGTATGTAATGTCTTTACAAAACAATCATACGAGTTAGGCTGTATCTCTCAATCAACAATTCCTAGACCTGAATCACAGGATGCAGATATAGACAACTGTTGATTACAGGCATCCCAAGGCAATCCCCATTTATGCCGAGCACTCAAATTGATGTGTTATAGCAACAATATCTTTACAATTTCCAAAGTAGTTTTGTGTCACTAACAAAAGACAATGATATGCTAAGAATACATGGAAATTTGTAAGTACATATTACATAAATTGCAAGAGACTGAGTGAGGTAAATATCCATTCTCTTTTTACACAAGAAACACATCACAGTAAGTGTATCTCTGTTTGTTCTGTTTGCATTCAATTTTACATTGTAAATAATGGCATCAAGATTTTTAGTACCCGCTACATTAAAACAAATATAATTTTTGGCATTATACAATATATATGTTTTCAAACGTATTACGACATATCTATCTAAATGTACAATTAATAAAAATTTCTGTTTCAATTTATTTGTTTTTCAGTGTATTATTATGTTTAAATATATTCTTCTCATTAGCCAATTATTGTGTATCTACATTTATATAAGATTGGTCATATGTGTGACATGATCAAGGCAAGTGAGATGGATGTTGCAAAGATTAATTTTGAGTTGCATGGTAGTAAATATTGAACACTCTTTTTTTTCTTGTATTGTATTTAAAGGTAAAAAAAATGTAGAACCAGATATCCAATTTTGATGATGCTTGGATCAAAATGCATTTCTAATGCACATTTAGATTGTTTTAAAAATCAGAAATCAAAAACTGTCAACATGTCAGTCAACTGTTTGATTGTGTCACATATTAGAATAGTTTTAAATGAAGATTGTAAAGAACATTTTCCTTTCTTACCAAGAAAGTGAAGTAAGACCTACCAAAATGCATTTCTAATGCACATTTAGATTGTTTTAAAAATCAGAAATCAAAAACTGTCAACATGTCAGTCAACTGTTTGATTGTGTCACATATTAGAATAGTTTTAAATGAAGATTGTAAAGAACATTTTCCTTTCTTACCAAGAAAGTGAAGTAAGACCTACCAAAATGCATTTCTAATGCACATTTAGATTGTTTTAAAAATCAGAAATCAAAAACTGTCAACATGTCAGTCAACTGTTTGATTGTGTCACATATTAGAATAGTTTTAAATGAAGATTGTAAAGAACATTTTCCTTTCTTACCAAGAAAGTGAAGTAAGACCTACCAATGTGCAAAATACTCCAGCATTGGTTCCACATTACACCCCAGGGAGAGCCCAATCCGGTTAAACATTTTAGGATCCTCAAGCTAAAAAAAAAAGGGAAAGGATACTTTTTCACTCAGCATCAAGGTCCCCTTAGACAATCTGATGGGTAGTAATTTCATGCATTTTTGAAAATAAAAACCTGTTAACATTTATGTACTGATGTACTTGTCACTTACCTGCATTGCATATGACATCATAAAGTAATCCAACAACAAGAAAATAAAGGCACCAAAATAACTGCATCCATGATGAACCAAACCCAACAAAATGATGTAAATTCCACATTTGGTATCAAGTTATGTTACAAGGTGCCTCAACATGATAATATGTATCAAAAAACTCTTGAAGATATAGCATCCTACTTAATAAAAGTGAGATGAGTAGATGAATAGGTCATAATTGAAATAAAAAACACAAATGTAGCATCCTTAAGATAGTATCCCAGATATAATTCAAATTCAAGGATATACTTTCTCCATTCTTAATCTCATCTTTATTTGTTATGTTTTCATCCTCAGAATACCAGAACCTGACAATCAATCATCATCTTAAAGGTATTATCTAGTCTTTCATCAATTATATTCAAAGATTCAAAGTCAAATGGCTCGACAAGGAACCCAAATATGTTATGTTCAATAATACTGCAATACAACTTATTCCAGTAATCCACATTCCATACAAACAACTAAATTAAGTATGGTAAATTTATCCATTTGAAGAGGAAAATTATCAACTGTAGATATTCTGCAATTCCTGGTTTCCCGGTTTTAGACAAACAAAGCTTAATATTTCCACCACATAACAATCTCAGTCAAGTTGTGTTTGTGAAGTTTTCATAAACATTCTAAACAAGTTAGAATTTATAGAAAAGTTGTATATGAAAGCAATCAACATCCTTGCAACAGTGAAGCTGAGTGAAACTTTAATGCTAGAAGAAAAATTAATAGAACTGATCTCTTATTCATATGAACAGGTATCTGCTATCTGAAGTAACTAAACACACAATATTTCAAGCATCAGGTTTATACTGCCAGAATAATGATTTATTAATAATTGCTATTTCCAAAGTGTGTTAGCTCCTTGTCTGTCACATATTCCATCATTCATTCTTTACATCTGCCTTAGAAACATCTGTGCACAAAGAAACACAACACTATCAAGAAATAGATAACTTATCTACTGGATTTCCTGAAACTGCTGATTTGTTAAAAGCTTTAGTTAATTCCAACCTCTATACTGTCCATTTGAATTCTCTTGGTATAATGAAAAAATACTCTGCTATTCTTTAAGATAAGTCCACAACATCATCCATCACATCTGTTAATATCACCACCGCCAAAATAGGCGACTCACTAGCACTTAATGGCAAATCAATTATACCCATGTTAGTACATAACATGGAATTCATAATAACAGGTAGCAATGCGGATGAGAAGCTCTGCTGATAATATCCAATCATGAGGAAAATCTCCGATCTGATATCTTAATGCATCATACTCATTGCATGCCTCTGTTGCAATTCTCTCTTGACGTTGTAAAAAACTCTGTAAATACCTGCGCACAGAGATGCACTGAGTGGCGATAATCGACTGCTGGCTGGGGAAGTTAGTCTGTCACTTAGTGAGTTTTGCTATTGCGTTAGTCCACATGCAAGCAAGCAAGCGTGCAACTCAAGTAGTTACACTGTCATACAGACAAGCAAGCCGACAAGTCTGACCTTTTGTGAACTCAGCGAGAAGACATTTTTATTAAATCCCAGCATCTTCTGTGATCTTGACTTTGAGCTTATCAAATTCTGCTGAAAAATAACATTATTGTGTCCTGGTAATTTCTCTTAAGGGTGCATTATTGTTTCATGATACATTTTACCATAAGATAGATATTCACTCACAATCTGAATGATACCAAATTCTACATATATTGTTATTTATTGTGTTGCTATATCTGTCAATGCTTATTTTGATATTTGTTTGTGTGGTTTTTTTTTTAGCTTAAAAACATTCTATACTGTCATACAATCAACAAGCAAGACTGTGTAATTTTTTCAAGCTGTCAAAATTCTAAATCTTGAAACCTGTGCCTTGTTTTTATGCTACATTGTGAACCAATGTAAGAAAGACATTCACAGTCTTCTATCAGATTGTAAGTGAACAAGTGGGTTTTTTTTCTTAAAGATAATATGACACATCAAAGTTGGTTCTATCCATCCCAATCAATTATTTTTGATAATAGGTTTGAGGGAAATAAAAATTAAACACTCTGATATATTCAATTTTTGTATGAGTAACATATATATTCAAAATACATACAATTTCAAAATTAAAATAAAATATAAATTAACCTTTCTATAATTGAAAGAAAGCCTTTAATTTATTATATAAATATGTTGTTGGGTTTTTATTTTTAAATATCAAATAGCAAATACTGACCTATTAAATTGTATGCATCACATCACAATAAAACGTGTCTCATGGATTATACTCCTATATTTTCTCATTACAAAAGCTATTACATGATAGTACTTCTTAATCAACAAAGCTATAACATAATAGAATTTTCTCATTAAGCTCTAACCATCACACCATTTCCTCTTTATCAAAGCTTTAATATGCATAATCTACTTACAAACCACTGAATTGCATACATCATTTTAATTTGAAACTTGATATTTAAATACGAAATTTTTTCAAACGTTGATGTGATATTATACCTGCAACAAAAAAACTTTATCAGTAGGTTTTTCAATTAAAGTTGTATAATTTTAAAAGTCTCTACATACGTTTTGTCAGCAAGGCCTTGATTGAATGATCATTAAAGCCTTTGAGCCTTAAAAATACAAAATTTATTAACACATAAGGCTATTATTGTAACAGAAAGTATAGGTTTTTTTTTGTAAATAATTGTGTAACTAAAATCTTAGAGCTGTTGAATCAAAGTATATCTACTATTAAACAGAAATATAATAGAAGACAAAATACAAAAGATCACAAGTAGAATCTTGTAGTATATAAATAAACCTATGGTGGCTGTGCTAATTTTCCAATTTGTCTAACTTTGGCGCTCATATTCATTTGTCTGAAATGCAAAGACTTGAGTTGGAAAATCATCATGACAGTACAAATCAGAACTCATCTAGTACATTCATAAGCCATGATCTAATAAACCGAAGTAAATGCCCATCAGCTTCCCTAAATACAACTATTCTCACTCCATTCAGGCAGTGAGCATTTTCAATATTGCCTGTTTTGAATCAACACAGGACCTGGCATGGGAAGCATATAACAGCTTCAAGTCATATCACCAATATAAAAGGATCATATGGCGTCTTCAACTCCCCCATGGGAAATATTATCGGTTTTGCAATGATTTTACCTCACCAATTGCTTCAAGCAAAATTCAGCTCATTACCTCTTGTTGCCCTTTTCTATATGACACTTCAGGTCGTCTTTACTCTACTCAAAGTTTTCATTCTCTATTGAATTTTCTTGCTGACATTTTTTAACACAATATGCATTTTTTGTCCATTTATTCACAGAGTGACAAACATTCTCTTTTTTCATCACATTATCTGAATTATAGTTCAGTTTTTATTCAAAATTACTCCCATTTTTATTTCAAAATGTAAGCATTAAAATCAATCTAATTGTTGTGGTATATAAAAGTAACATGTAAAATCACACCCATCAATTGCAAAAGCCTATTTTTAAGGGATTTACAAATATATGGATAGTTTAAAAATGCATCTTGAGAATGATGAGATATCAATATTTTAGTAATGTATCATACCATACTTGTTTATATATTACTTGCAACAACACTTACATTGAACAAATTCTAAACGACAGGTAATTTCCTTTGTGAGGCTACTCTTAATTTGATTTAGATGCATCTACCTACCTACTGAAAACACATACTTCATTTTATATAATAATATTGATAAATGAATTGCAAGTATCATGGCAGAGAAAAAGGTTTTTACACCTTTAACCTTGTTTATAATCATTCATGAATATTGCTTTAAACTAAATCTGTGCATCATATTTAATATCAAACTAAAATATACGCCAATTGTGACCAATTGATTATAACCTTGGGCATGTAAGATTAATTTGCAAATAATAACAGATACATACATTCAGGCAACTTGAGTTAAAACAACAAATTTTGACCAAAGCAGTTTTATGTATCTGATTTCATTGAAGAGATTTACCTTCAGGATATGATAACTTATATAATCATGATCAATAATAAGTGACAATAATGTTACGACCCAAAACAAGGATCAAGGTCAGAATTAACCTTTCGGGTTCGAGCTAAAAGCAAAGCAAGAATAAATACACTGCAAGACAAGATTTTATCAACAGAATATCAAAACAACAATTTATTTAGTATACAAGTAAATAAACAGTGTAAACATATCTTATCTACAGATTTTGTTTACTCACGAGTGGCTTCTGACTTGAACAAGCTAGCTAATAATATTCCACGGTAAAGTCCTTTATGACATCTGTACAAATGTCCACAAATCCAGATCCAAAACGGTACAAAATGTCCGATAACTCCTTCCGAATAATGTTCAATATCAGTCAATATAAAAGTCGTCTTCTTGCAATCTCAAACTCCTTGTCCACAGTTAATATAAAATCGATTCACGATCCAGCAACTTAACTTCTCCACTATAACAGCTATCCATAAAAGTGCTCCAAAAAGGCAGCAAAATATCATATACTCTCATCCAATCTGCTTTTATCTCCTCCAAAATATCTTAATCCAAAAAGCTCACTCTGTAATAGCTAACTTCAAAGCTGACTGACCCCAAATATATAAATGCATCTCCTTTTATACTATAATAACCTTATCTTGAAAACACTCTTTTTTCCACACCATTCTAGCAAATACAATAAATATTTCATCATCATTATAGCCAACATAACACAGAACATTCCAGGCCAATCTCCATTCATGAGTATTTGGGGATTCCCCATGTAACCATGGTTACAGTCAAACACACAGTTGTTGTTTACATTTATCACACAATAGCACTGTCCAACACACCACACACATGATTGACAGCTAAACAAAAGAGCTATTATTACTCAAGTAGGTACCACTTCCTAGTAGCCCTTTTGTGTTGTAGTAAACATGTTTATCATTAAAATCATCTTGTGCACAACAGATTGGCCACTCACATATTATGTCTGACTTATGATACTGCTTTACGCAATAACATTTTATAATAATAAATTACATTTTCAGGGGCCTGTAACAATAAGTAACTCAAAGCTTCGTCCATATTTCTCTGTTAATTTAAATAAATATTCAGATGAAGGTTTCAGACCCTAAAGGCCTTTCATTTAAAATGGTTGTAATGATTGCCTGAAAACAATGTAATGATGGCCGGCATCAAAAGTGCATTTGGATTGATATCTGCACATACAAATAAATGTCCCTTTTCAGGGACTGGATTTTCAAGAAGCTTCAGAGCAATAATTGAAGATTGTTTTTTTCAAAACACACTTAGTCCACTTCGACTCATTCTGAGAAAATCATGTTTTTTGTGTTATGATTTTTTGTGAATTAAATTTTGAGTTTTGCTTATCACCAAAAGGCTGTGAATTCTGATGCCTTAATGTTATTAAGGCGGTAAGTATAAAAAATGTATGGAAATGTAAATTTCCAATTTGAAATAACTTT
>JXSR01S026980.1:26591-38020 GCA_000969725.1 Ophiothrix spiculata | reverse complement strand
TGCCGGTATTAAGGTACCTTTCGATATGATAGGTCACATTTGTCATCTAAATTCTAACAAAGTATTGGCCAAATTATGTTGCCTTCTGTGATAAGAGGCTATCAGGCCTTGTTTCGAAACTGTTCCGCTGGAATTGCACAGATGAAAATGACATTTACACAGATACATTTATCACAAATGCAAGAAGGATGATCTACATGTACTTGCCAGCTTGCGCTATCGATTTGTTTCCTGCGCCACGACAGGAGTATCAGAATTCAGATACTCCTCCATAACCTTATTCGGATACGGGTATCACAATTTGAATACAAAATGTGCGTGGGTATCCGAATTCGTATCCGAATTGTGAGTTCCGCCGAACTGATATGGTCACAGGCATAATTTGCATAACTCATGTATCCAATGCTTAACCCTTTTATAGTGCATAATGGGGAGGGGGTCCACTTGGGGTTAGATTTCGCTTTTCGCGCAAAGTGCAAAAATACAAAATAAGCTAATGCCGCCACTGTGGCAATTGTCAGGATATTGGTTGCGCAATATTTTGTGCAAAATTGTTTAATCCGTCGCGTCGTTTTTGAGAAAATTAACATAAATAGACTAAAATGGCACCGTTCTATACATTTGTTTCGTCCTTAAAATTATAGTGGAATAATTCCAATCTCTTTTCAGTAATGTATTTGTACTTATGTTCTGCTCCTATGATCAGAATATTCAATCAGGGACGCAGTTTACCAATTTTTATCATAGCATACATGTGCTTCTATTGCGAGTATACAAATATTAACTGCTTATGAGTGTGACCATCACACGAATATAAGCACTTAATATTTGTTTTATATAACTCATCCATAGATTCTAGTCATTTGATAACACATTTAAATTATTGCACTCACCCATTACCCATGTAGCAGAAAGAATTTGCATTTAGTATTATAGGTCCCTACTGTTCCTTGTAGTTTTGATACACTATCAAACGGATGAAAGTGATAGCAAAAACTATCAAACTAATGACAGTGACAGTAAAAATGACAAATGGTCACAATTTAATACCAATTAGATGACTAGAATCTATGGATGAGTTAAATAATCGTAAATAGTTCAGCCATCATGCAGGTGATGTCGCCATTTTTAACTATAATATGCATGCTTTAATCTTTATATAACATGCAGATTGTTTTCAAAATGGTGACTAAATCTCTAACTTACAGTACATGTTAAAATGAACATTTCCTTTATTTATTAACATACCCCAGATAAATATCCGACATTTGTAACTTTTATAGTAAAATCTCGAATTGGTGGTAATTTTTTCCCAAAATCAGATTTCAGCAAAATTTTCAGACCTAAAGTGCTTTATGACGTCATAATTACGTAACGCCATGACATATCAAAGGAAAGAGCATACCCACCCTACTTTAAGTTATGATATAAAAGAACCTAACCTAACTATGGGTGTATCAATTTCAAGTGGAGGGTGAGGTAACCAACCCTTAGAAACCGACATGGATGAGGATTCAGTGTTGGGTTCAACTCAATTGAATCATTCTTAATTTTTTAAATTTACCTATCAACTTAGACCGCATGATGCCTTAATAATATCATAAAATAACATTTTCTAATATTTCTTGATCTGTCTCTCTAGATATTACTCTTCACGTACAATCTCGTGGCACTTGGACGAAACGCCTTTACGCTCATTTCCAACAGAAATTCGGGTTACGATCCAGAACGCAACGTGAAAAAGCCAGAAGCAGAGAACGATTCGAGAAATTGACTGTTCAACTGAATACTGCATATACAGAAGATGATGATATTGAATCTTCGGAAATACCAACAAACAATGATAAAGATATTAGGTCATTCGATGCGTCGTCAAAAGAAAGAATACGGGTTCGTAATGCAAATGAAAAAAAAAATCAGTTGGTGCCTTAAAAGGGAACTTAAGAAAACAGTTTAAATTAGCGTCAGACTTATATTTTGTGGACCAGGGGCGAAACATTTATGAAACCAATGGCCATGTCTTTTCAGGGAAATGAGCATGTATTTTAATAATAATATTTTTTAAATTTAAAAAGGCAACAAGTCGTTTAGGAAACACGATTTTCAGCTCTTTCGTTTCATTTCAGATCTTTATTCAAGGTCCTTACGGGACACCGAGTACCAGTACTTTCACAGCAGACCATGCTGTTCTGATATGCGGAGGAATCGGCGTTACACCGTTTGCAGCTATCATACAATCCATTCTTTGTAAATATCGGAGATATCGAACTTGTTGCCCAAATTGCAATCATACCTGGACACGAGATATGCCAGCAAATGCTCTCAAAATTAAAAAGGTGAGACAACGATATAGGCAATTAAATTTGTGTGCATTATCGCTGGATAAAGCACCACGACTGACTTGTACCGGTGGTATGAAATGACCAGTCCGCCGTTCTTATGTACGCCCCCCTCCTTCAAAGGGGTAACTTGCCCGGTAACTCGTTGCTTAAAGGATGTTATCTAGAAATATTTAGAAAATATGACTGATAAAAATCATATCATGTGTCCGGAAATTTAAGATGCGATGATTTATGACACAAGGCCCGGAGAGTTACATTTTGGCGGTGATTTCTTGTTTGTTAAATCAGCAATAAATTTGAAACACTGACTTAATCTGACATACTGTTCTTCTTAAAGGCGATCAAATAGTAAATACTTTTAAAACTAAATTGGTGTCTGAAAATAATAAAGACGCGACGAAGATGACCCCAGAATATATATATCACATTTTGGCGATGATTTCTTGTTACTATGAAGCAAGTTTAAACTGTTAATACATTTGAAATACTGAAACTATTGTATAGTCCGTTCATCTTAAAGATGTGCCGGTGAATCAAGATTGGAATTTGATTGGTAACTGTCAGGAACTTTTGCACTATATCTGAATTCGTCCCACTAGCAGGATATTGGAAGCTAGTATGATCTCGACGAAAACAGAGTACCAGGTGCGCAACCAGGATTGCGTACCCCGAGGTGTGCAATAAATCCTAGTCCAAAACGGCGACGGGTCCAGAGGTCGCTAGGGGTTACTGCCTGTATTGGACGGGTCGCCAAATTTTTAACAGTAAAATGTGGAGCTCGTGTGGTCTAGTGGAATAGAGCAGGACTTCGAATCAGTTGGTCGTGAGTTCGAGCCCCGCTACGGCCAACGAGTTATGTCCTTGGCCAAGGCATTTAATCCTCATTGCTTCGTCTACCCGAGCGTTATTGGGAAGCTGTTATGGGAAACATTACAATCTAAGTGCAGATAGGGTGCGCTCCTAGATGAATGCGGAATGATTGTGACGTTTCCTGACGGCAGCGTAATAATAGGAATCAGCGCTTTGAAACAGTTGTATAAGGCACTCTATAAATGGTGTGTATTATTATTATTATTATTATAGTTTGCCCTTTTTCATTGTTTGCCTATTGTTTTTATTACTTTTTCCATTTTTGTAGACTCCTGGGGTGTGCACAACCCTTCCGCACCTACTGGCTACGCCAATGAAGACAGTCTCATTGCCCTAAATCTGTGTGATTTTGTTGTCATTCTGTTTGCAGGTTGATTTTATCTGGATAAACAGAAGTCCCACAGCTTTTGAGTGGTTTGTAAAAATGTTATCCGAGTTGGAGGAAGATGAAGATACCTCATCAATGGCTCGATTCTTTAATATCCACTTGTTTATGACTGCAATGCGTCGGGTAAGTCTATAGGTTAAACAAGAAGATACCCCATCAATGAGTCGGGTATTAAAGTCTGTCGGGGAACAAGAATATACATCATCAACGGCTGGATTCTTTGATATCTATATATTTGTTTATGACTGCAATGCGTCAGGTAAATCTATTATAGGGGAAACAAGAAGATACCCCATCAATGACTCGATTCTTCAATATCCATTTGGCTGGTCGCAGATTGGCGTATAATTCGCGTAAAGTATTAGTTGCGCAGGTTGTCTCTACGCATAACCAAGTCTCGTCACTCGGAGTTTATTTGGCGGGAGCCGGCCGAGTGGACCCTAATACCCCCAATTTGAGCTCCATGCATGGCTGATGATGCCATTACACGGGCTGGTATACAAAGCCTGGTATCACTAAATCTATGAAGATACCTCATCAATGGTTCGATTCTTTGATATCCATTTGTTTATGTGTGCAATGCGTCAGGAAAATCTATTATATGGGAAACAAGAAGATACCCCATCAATGAGTCGATTCTTTAATATCCACTTGCTTATGACTGCAATGCGTCGAGTAAGTCTATACGGGTAACAAGAAGGTACCTCATCAATGGTTCGATTCTTTGATCTCCTGATATCCATTTGTTTATGACTGCAATGCGTCGGGTAAGTCTATAGGGCAAACATGAAGATACCTCATTAATGGCTCGATTCTTTGATCTCCATTTGTTTATGACTGCCATGTGTCAGGCAAGTCTATAGAGGAAACAAGAAGGTGCCTCATCAATGGCTCGATCCTTTTATATCCATTTGTTTATGACTTCTATGCGTTGGATAAGTGTATAGAAGAAAAAAGAGGGTACATAAACAATGACAGAATTATTCTTGTTGCTTGAGATTGGTACTGGTCGGTATATGTATCCTTTGGTTTAAGCACACTGAATAATTGTTTCAACCCCTGGAAACATTTGACCCACAAAAAGCTTAAGTGTTTTAGAGCCAAAATTCGCAATTATTCATGAATGACATAATATCATTGTTTTTCAGTAATTTCGCCGGTTCTCGGTATGAAAATGATGTGACAAAATCTCGAAGTTTACTACTAGTCTAGAAATAATTTTTTAAACAGGATTTTTTAGCAATATTTTTCATTTTCATTTTTCCAGGATGACGTTAAAAGTGTTGCTTTACAACTCGCTTTAAATGCAGCTCACACAAAGGATCACAAGGACGCCCTCACTGGATTGAAGACAAAATTACAACCAGGAAGACCAGATTTTGAAAAAGTAAGTTTTTAACCACTCATATGAAAATTGTCGTGGTTGTGTTTGTTTAATGTATCAAATAGTACTACAACAACACCACCACCATAGAAATCACATATCATCATGCAGACCTGCATGGCCTATGTAAGAATCCCGGTAAGAATGACTATGATGAGTTTTAATTGTTCACTCTGAGACTATGATACCCTTATAGTCTCAGGTTCACTGACTCATCCCTGGAGTTGTTTATCTGGATAATTATCAACCTAATTAATTTTCCTTTTTCGCAATATATCCCCTGCCAAAACCAAAGTTGGGTTAGTTAGAATAAGAATTAGAAGAAGAAGAAGAATTAGAAGAATTAGAATTAGAATTAGAAGAAGAAGAAGATTTAGAATTAGAAGAAGAATAGAAGAAGAATTAGAAACAGAAGAAGAATTAGAAGAATAATTAGAAGAAGAAGAATTAGAAGAATTAGAAGAAGAAGAATTAGAAGAAGAAGAATTAGAAGAAGAAGAATTAGAAGAAGAAGAATTAGAAGAAGAATTAGAAGAAGAAGAAGAATTAGAAGAAGAATTAGAAGAAGAAGAAGAAGAAGAAGAAGAAGAATTAGAAGAAGAAGAATTAGAAGAAGAAGAATTAGAAGAATTAGAAGAATTAGAATTAGAATTAGAAGAATTGGAAGAAGAAGAAGAATTGGAAGAAGAAGAAGAAGAAGAATTGGAAGAAGAAGAAGAATTGGAAGACGAATTGGAAGAAGAAGAAGAAGAAGAATTGGAAGAAGAAGAAGAAGAATTGGAAGAAGGATAAGAATTGGAAGAAGAATTGGAAGAAGAATTGGAAGAAGAAGAAGAAGAAGAAGAAGAAGAAGAAGAAGGAGAAGGAGAAGGAGAAGGAGAAGGAGAAGGAGAAGAAGAAGAAGAAGAAGAAGAAGAAGAAGAAGAAGAAGAAGAAGAAGAAGAAGAAGAAGAAGAGAAGAAGAAGAAGAAGAAGAAGAAGGAGAAGAAGAAGTATTTTACGACATTTATGGGTATAATTTTAAGGGTCCGATTTTTAGGTGCTCTGACGCGCGTGTGTACCACTTTTTTCCCTTCGAGCGGCCCCGGGCTATATTAGTGACACCACGTGAACTTTTACACTACACTCTCTTTTAAATAATATTTTGAACAAACCACTTAGATACGAAAGAGTGTCTATAATAGATAAAGTAGCTTTTGTTTTGTTATTTATTTATTTATTCCATTTTTAAAATACTAAACTAATATTTCTTAATTTCCTCTACGCAGCTCTTTCAAACTTTCAAAGACCAGAAGATTGGAAAAGTCCAGATTTTTTTCTGTGGCTCGCCACAGCTAGGTAAAGTGGTGAAGTTGCATTGTAACAAATTTGGCTTCAGTTATCACACCGAGGTCTTCTAAGGGCTTGTAATTCTTGAAAGACTTAATTGAAATCTATGATGGCCTTGTCAACCCCAGATTGGCCACCATGTATAGTTGATACAGAAATACCATATACCATTTTATTCAATCAATCAATCAACCAATCAATCAATCAATCAATCTACACTGTACTTGCATGACATGCATACCCCATTAGAAATCTCATGATTCGTACCAGGGACCAACGGCTTAACATGACTCCCGAACCACGGAGCAAGTAGAGTAATGTTTCTTACCCAAGGAAACAAGGAACTCAAGGAGACGAAAACCTGCCAGGTGCACGCCCTGTGTGAAAAGAATCTTAGTCTCCCTGAAATGGTAGTCCGCCTTCCATAGACCATAACGGAGTAAAGCGTGAAACTAATGTTGCGTTAAAGTTGTTAGCCTATACTTTACTGTACAGCCCGGACATTCCTGCTACACCTGGGCTCATACCCGCAACCTCTGTATTGTATTACGAAACCCGCCATCTAACCGCTCGACCACGCACCCATTTGAGGCATATTCTCCGATATTTCCGATTTTCGTGTCACTTACATCATGTATATTATGTACCTTTATTATTTGTTAAGCTCATCTTAAGTGATTGTTTAGTTTACATATATTAGACAGTAAAGCACTGTGACGCACGAATGGTTAGTTCAGAGGGGCATTGGACTCTAATCGAGAGGTTGTCGGTTCAAAAGAGGGGAGCGCGGCCGAGCAGTTAGAGCACGGGTCTTGTAATACAGAGGTTGTGGGTTCGAGCCCGGGCCGGGCGGTTTTCGTCTCCTTGTTTCCTTGGGCAAAAAACTGTACTCTACTTGCTCCGTGGTTCGGAAGTCACGTAAAGCCGTTGGTCCCGTGTACGAATAGATTCATTTTGGACATAGCCAAGACTTAATTACCTTTCACTGGTACCCCGACTAGACGGGGCACCTTCCATCCTATCTAGTCCTGTCATAAAGGACTACCACAGGACTATCTTACAGTTACAAATGGCAAACCAAAATAAAAACCACCCCTGTTATAAAGACTATCCAGAAAGAAATAATTCCAAATGCATAGTAAGGCCCGGTTCTGACTCCCCTATCGTATAGAATATTTGCTGACGACAAAATGACGTAGGTCATCGAATAAAACTGTATTCGGGGTAATCGCTCACCGAGTTAAAAGTAATTTAAAGTACAACCCATAATCCGTTGATTGTTATTGATTTGAATGACTGAAAGTAATTGTTTGTCAAAAGTGACCTAAGTTGCCATATGGAACGTCATTTTACAAACCATATGGGCCCACGTATAGATTTGGTAGTTTATATGATGCCATTTTGGGGCAAAGTTGATGGTTTTTGAGACAAAAGGTATAGGCCGAGTTGCTAAGTGACGAATAACAGGAGAAGCCAAACCAATTTCCGCAGAGAGTTGAAATGTATGTTTAGAACTAAATGTATAAATGAAATATACTATTGTTGAAATATTTCTTCATTATGAAATATTTGCTTCATTTGTATCTGAGCTACATGATATAATGATAATTATAATAAAATATACATGTCCCTTCCTTTAATTAAAAATAAAATGACCGGGGCCTATTATACAAATATTGAATGCCTGAGAGTGCAATAGTACAAAATATATCATGAGGTCAAATTTGAACTTTTCTATTTCACGTAGCCGAGTGAAATGGATCAGTCCAAATTTGACCGAATGATATATTTTTTACTATTGCACGAGCATAGGCATCCAATATTTGTTTTATATCATGATATCACACAGGCTTGTTTCATGACGTGCAATAGTACAAACTATTGCACGGCTCAAATCACTGTAATCACGATATAAATCTGGATATAGACCTTTCAAACATCGGTATCATGGACGCGGGTAGCGTATTCATATGTAATATGATACTATATCATACATTTACGCTTCGACAAATTTCAATGAAACATCAGATATGATAGAATATTCTGTAGAAAAATGAATTTTATTTAACTTTATAGTATATATTCTATACGTAGTATCGTCGTTGTTTTCTGGAAACTACATTGAACAAACCGACACTTTTAAACTTCAAACATCACACATTATAAATAATAATATTTTGACATGGTAAAGTAGTCTGTGTGCATAGAACCCAATGCGAAGGTTTTATAATACGTTGGGTGGGAATATCGGGAGGGGTGGAATTTCTGCAGCAGGCCTATTTACACTACCGGTACCATCTGCCAGTGATATATAAGTGCGCCAATATTCCGGGCCAATATTGTTTAACAAAATAACAATGATATTATAATAGACCCTCTCCTAGCTAAAAATATTTATCCTCTACACTGCATATTCTTTAGTTATTTCCGTTTATGGTTCCAACAAAATAATGGAAGAGCATTATATATTTTCTTGATTAATACTAAATTTACTGAGTTTGGTAAATATGGCAACTGGAAAATGCAGACAACCTATATATTCCCTCGTATAAAGCATTTGATACCGGTTCATAGTTTTTATATGATGTAGAATATCCGATGACGTCAGTATAGAATATTCTATATAGTATATTCCGGCCCTAATACAGACAACAATACCTCCATCTATATGCACCAGTAACCAGTTGATTATGGTGAAGTACCCTATGATTAGACAATAGAATAAAAACCAATGCATGGATAATCTTGTGTCATGTTTTATTTTATAATCACTGTCAGAGAGTTTATTCATCTGATAAATAAGCAATTGGGTTATTCCTGATAAATAAGCAATTGGGTGATTCCAAAGTAACGTTTGTGACCGAAAAATTGGAAAATTTCACTTTTAAATGGCCACAGAACCTAGCATAAACATTATATCAACGAGTTTGTTGTTGATAATGGTGCTCACTGGTGGGATCAAGATATGCAGGTGTTTAAAGATTAAAATAATTGCCAAAATACTGAATAAAGTTCATGTAACGTTCGGTAACGTTTGTGACCGCGCACGGAAATGGTTTTTTGCTCCAAATGACTTCAAAGTAAAATTTCTCCGACATGTTAACGATTTTTTTATTGCGCTTTTCACATTTGATTGGTAACATATTTACGAACGGTTCATAAAAGTGGTAGGAAATTCTATCGTCAGGATTTCTTTTAATGCAACATTTTGTTTGGTAATGTCTGGTAACGTTTGTGACATTTTTGTGTAACTTTTTGGTAACATTTGTGACATTTTTGAATTAAAACATGTGCTCATTCATGCACGGAAAGCAAAAATTCAAAAATTCTGATTAGAAAATACTTCTCACGTACCGAGTAACAAATGTATGACTGAAAAAACTGCTCATATTGTCGAATAAAAAAGCCAATTGTCATTTTGGTCCATTTTTGTGACAGATTTTTAAATTACAAAGAATAGTGGGATATGTAATTTTATGCTTACGTTAGTTTGGTTCATTTCATGTGACAGATATCAAAATAAAAAGTGAGCGTGTCTGCTGCAAAATATTTGTTGAGATGCGCACTTTCACGCTAGTGGTTTTTACGTTGTGGGAATGATTTTAGGGCTCCCTACATACGTGAGATTGTTTTTTGGCGTGTGCGCGTACGCGCAATTTTTTTTTTTGGGGTGTGCTCATATGCGTTATAGTTTTTTTTTTAGAAATTTACAGGTTACACACATAGGTGCTAGTGTTTTGGGGTGCGCGTGTACACAATAGTGTTTTATTGGGTGCGGGCGTACGCGTTAGTGGTTATTTAGGTTGCGCAAGTGATATAAATGTTACGCACATATGTGCAAGTGTTTTTGGGGGTGCGAGTGTACGCAAAAGTGCGTGTGTACGTGCAAGTGTTTTATTGCGTGAGCGCGTATGCGTTAGTGTTTTTTTAGGTTGCGCAAGTATTGTAAAGGTTACACACATGCGCGCAAGTGTTTTTGGGGGTGCGAGTGTACGCAAAAGTGTTTTATTGAGTGCGCGCGTACGCGTTTGTGTTTTTTTAGGTTATGAAAGTTATTTAAAGGTTACGCACACGCGCTCAAGTGTTTTTAAGGAGCGAATGTACGCGCAAATAGTATATTAGGTGCACGCGCACGCGTTAGTGGTTTTATAGATTGCGCAAATGATTTAGAGGTTACGCATATACACCAAGGAAGTTATAGGGGGGAACAGGGTTTCTCCGCCATTTTGATTTCATCGCCGTGTAAATCCTATGGGACGGCAGCCATCTTGGATTGTCGCTCATGGAGGGTGAGTTATTGTACCTCCGGCATTTTACGGCTCCGCGTGCAACACTTCGAGAGTCTTCGCAACGGATTAGCAGGAAAATTAGCGTACTTTAATCAAAGCAAGTCACAATGCACGCTACATGAAACGCAGAAAAGTTTTGCGCGTGAAACAAAATGCACACGCTGTATATGCATCAGGTGAAGATTTACGTGATCTGCCTGGATATCGGGTCAAATTCCGAATATATCCGGAGGTACAATAACTCTGCTCCATGAACGACACAAGATGGAGGAGAAACCTTGTTCCCCCCTTTTACCTTCTTGATAAACACGCAAGTTTTTTGGAGGATGCACGTGTACGAGCAAGTGTTTTATTGGGTATGCGCGTACGCGTTAGTGGATTTTAGGTTGCGCAAGTGATATAAAAGTTACGCACATATGCGCAAGTGTTTTTTAAGGTGTGCGAGTACGCGCAAATAGTAGATTGGTTCGTGCGTACGCGTTAGTTGTTTTATAGGTTGCGCAAGTGATTTAAAGGTTACGCACATACATGCAAGTGTTTTTGGGTGTTGCATGTACGCGCAAGTATTTTATTGGGTGCGCGAATACGCGTTATTGGTTTTCTAGGTTGCGCAAGTGATTTAAAGACAATGCACATACGCATAAATGTTTTTGGGGTGCGCCTGAATGCGCCAGTGTTTTATTGGGTGCGCACGTACGCGTTAGTGTTTTTTTTAGGTTGTGCAAGTGATTTAAAGGCCATGCAAGTACACACAAATGTTTTTTTGGGTGCGTGTGTACGCGTAAGTATTTTATTAGGTTCGCACGTACGCCTTACTAGTTTTTAGG
>JXSR01S026979.1:27080-40016 GCA_000969725.1 Ophiothrix spiculata | reverse complement strand
TTAGTGGTCACCATATGAAAGAATCTTACGTTGAAACTTTGGTCACCGGTAAAGTACTTAAAAAGAACTAAAACAAAGACAAAAAATTGAAAATCAGACAATCTGTTTTCAAGATGGCGGCCAAAACAAATTTTGCCGTGCCACGTCAAAAATGTCCCGCCAAAAAATTGAAAACTCACTTCCAAAAAGAGTTTTTCAATAAAATTTTGCTCATATTTGCAGTATGTAAGTACAAATATATTTCTGAAATAAAATTTGAAAACAAGTTGTTCGGTTATGATTTTATGGGCAAAATAAATTTTAAGAACGCCCTCGAAAATGCTTATTTATGATAATTAGCATGGGAAGGGGTGGGTCGATTTGAATTTTTTTGCCACCAAAAGAAGGGTATGGTAAAGTTAGCAAATACATATAATGGCGATGAAAAATTACTTACTGACGTGTGAAAAACGAATGTTGGGTCCATATGGACCCCCCCCCCTCCACTATACCACTTAAGTGTTAAATATGTAAACACCGTTTAAACCATCTAGAATATTTTTTTGCTTTGCAGAGAAAAGGACACAAAGTAAATACATAATATGCTTATACAGTGACATTTTATAGCAAATAATCATTGTATTGATAAATTTCATCAACGATTATGACAACGATGCCATTCTAACTTGAACATAATGTACTGCATTAACTGTACAGTTTCTAGAAAGTACTCCTGGGTGTATATGATATGCGTTGCATTTTATCAGAGAGCAAGCAGAAAAAGGCGCGAAAAAATGCATATATTAGACTGAAACGACACATGTTTAAAACGACACATCAAATTAATCATTCAAGTCTTAAAGACAAGCATAATTTCCAAGAATTGGTTGAGTCTTACACAGATTACGATACTATGGTAACCAAACAATACATTTGTCAAGAAGTGTGAAATATATTGTCTTCCCCAAAAAATAAAGCTGACAGAGAAAATAAAATTCATATGCATTTAGAATGTATAAGATATACTGGGAATACATCCTTTGCGGTTATTTTGACGGGGAAAAAATCGGGAGTACCACCTAAGGTGGGGTTTTGGTAAGCCGTCAAAGTCAGCAGGGGGGGGGGGGTGCCACCTCGAAACATTTTAAAGAAAAGTATCAGAAAAGTGATATAATGTGTCTATTTGTTAAAACAAAAATATCATAATACATTATTTATGGCCTAGTATTCATTTCAGTATATTTAAAATGACTGAAAAGGATATATTCTGCGGTATAATGTTTATTATAATTTTGTCTTTAAACGAATCTACCATTAAAACGGGTTGTTACCTTTTACCCATGATATTCCAATAACATAAATCTATGTTTAGCATGGTTCTGAATTCATTATAGTCAACCATTAATCTAATCACTGCAAATGGACATCAATGTAAAAATAACTAGAATGTAAGTTAGGAACTCGTAACCGTATTGATGTTGACATTATAAACAATAATACGGCACTCTATTGATAAAGGTTAATACTGTGAAATTTGTGTTTGACATGGAATTTAAATAAGGCATAGGATGAAATCACTTATCTCTGTCAAATGAGCAAACATAGTTTACTCTGTTATTCTAAATCATCACGGATATATAGGTCGTCTCCACTGAATAACATTGTTGTCATAAGGTAAATTGTCATATTGTCGGAAGGTAACTATACCCTGGATTGTGAGGTGCGTCCCAATAACAATTAAGCAAGTTGAAAAGTGCCCTCTGTGGAAAACCAAAATACTATTTTAACATAATGGTACGTCATTGAAAGCTTTTAATTGTTGTTTATTCTGTTCAATCTGCTTTTTTCAATCTTGAAATAATATGACTTTATTGCAAAAGTAAAAAAATCACAGTTTAACCACTTTTTGCCGAGGAGGATTGGGCATTTTATTCAACAAAATGCGAAGTTTGTTCAAAAATTGACAAGAACAATTAAACGGGGTTATAGTAGCATGGAATAGTCTCTGATTTTTTCAGTACCAAATTGAATAAAATCTGCTGAACTGTTACGTAGTTATGACATCATCAATCATGACGAACAATTGTCTTGCGAAATTACAATTACTTTTCTCCTAAATCATGCACCTTTTCACAATCAATATGTTAAATGCTTTTTTCCGTTACAAATTAGATTTAACCAAACAAACACTGGTGATAAATTCATTTCCTATGTGTGATTGAACAAAAGACAGACATAATTGTGAAAAATATCACTTATAATAACAATTGTGTGGCATATCATGATATTAGCCCCCCAAATTCTGAAATATTTAAATTTTGCTAAAAAAATCCTGATTTTGCTGAATTCGTAATATGTTATTTAATGACTACTTGGACCAAAAGCATATTTTATTTTGGTAAGTATGAGAAGAAGATTCATTAAATTGTTAAATGTTACTAAATGAACTTATTGACAGTTGTTCATTGTTTTCAGTTCAACGACAAACATAATGCTCTCCATGATTTCATACACAGCTTTTTTGCATAATAAAGGTGACCAATGATATAATTTTCTTTTAATCTTATTTTACTTTGACATATCTCGATATTGAAATAAGCAAATTGAACAAAACAAACAACATTTTATTGGTATCAGGACCATATGCAAATAAGCCTAACTTTTAAATTGTATTTTCCTTTAACATTTAATATTACTCGGGTGTAATGCCACAGCTATTCTCTATGGTAGCCTACAGGAATGTTACATAATGCGGCGAACTAGATTTAAAAGCCAACGCTTGCTCGAAAGTGACACTTGTCGCTTCAAGATATTTTAAAATATCAGTGTGATCTTGTCTACTTCTTACTATAGCACATATCTGATTTGGAACAAATCTATATATATTGACAGGAAGTAGATGTAATGCATAAAGCATGGAAAATGGAAGAAAAGGCCAAAATCACTACCAGAGGAAAATTGTGGATATACGTTGAAGATTGGCTTTCGGGTAGAACCACGACTTATTTTAAACTTCAACTTAAAAATGTTAAAGCGTGTAGTAAAGAACAGACAGAAATTTTACATATCTTATTGAACCAGCTGCTGTTCAGCCCGTCTCCTATTTGCCTAGAGATGACAGCATTCATCTTGGTTCGACTTTGCAGAATAAAGATGGTATTATGAAAAAAATAATAATGTGTTTATATTTTGTTTGAGAATTCTGCTCCCACGATAATATCTGCTGTTGTTCACCATAGACTACGCTTTATATTCTTTAATAATAGGTCAGTACGTGATACAAGTTAACTACATTTTCCCTAAGATTTTGGTGTTATGACAGGAGCTGTCAAAAGCTCCTTTAGAATATTGTACAAATCTCAGGCAGGGAAATCAATTCATTTTGGAAATTTTACTATATAGGTAATTCATAGGCATACTATATAGGCAACGATCGCGCCACAGTGGCACTTGTCGTTGTGGGGTAGCAGGTTTGCGCAGCGGTAGTTACCTCGCCTTGCACCAATGAGGTCTCGGGTTCGAGTCCCGCGCCCGGCGCTTTATGTGCATTTGGTTTTCAGTCCATGCTTGCTTCCGCAGGTTTTTCTCCGGGTACTCCGGTCTTCCTCCTGCATTCAAAACTGAATTTAAAAAACATCTTGGAGCCCTGTTAAAGATAAGCTTCTTCAGCTTACTCGGTACCAAGTACCAAGTTGGGTTTCCTTGGCGAAAGCCTAAACAAGGTGAACAAGGTGAACAAGGTGAACAAGATAACTTGAATATTCATGTAACATCTAATTAAGGAGTTGATCTGATTTAAAACAAATCAATATATTTAACAATACAGGCGGAGAACGAATGGATATGATGCGAACCACGGAAAAGAAGAACCAAAACTACAACTAAGAGGAAATATATGGTTTTTAAATAAACAAAAATATTAGAGATTTGCTTTCAAGTTGTTCAGCGAAAGTTTGCAATTAACTAACAAAATATTGACACCATCATCACTCCTGTCTGACTAAAAATGACAACTTCGTCTTGATTTCGACATTTTAAATTAGACAGTTTATAGTGATAAACATAATGCACTATAATCAAACTTGATCTGCTAATAAGATACTTTCAGCTTGAGAAAATGAACATTACAAAGTGGAATGTTATTTAACAAACAAGGATAAGCGCCGGGCACAACTACAGTTAATTTGAAAGCCGAAACTTCTATTGAAAGGAGATAGTTATTAAATCTCTTGAATAAAAGGAATAGTGGAGAATTGCTTTCTAGTAGCTCAGCAAATGTTTGCAATAAACTAACTCAAAGATTGGCATAATATAATTAATAATTCATCCTGTCTGCCTGAAGATGACAACATTAATCTTGATTTTGACATTTTAATCTAAAGAGGATATAGTGATAAAAATAAAATCATTGTATGAACATAGATACGTGTAATGTTGTCTAACATACGACGATCGGGTTAATATGAATGCCTTTCATTTGAATAACATTTTTAGCGTTACGACAGCTGCTGCTTAAAAGATCATTACTAAGAATGTTTTTCAAATCCAAGAAGAGGAAAACCAATTCATTTCAGATATTGTATTATGTGAAACAAGAGACATTTTTCTTTCGATAACGCCAAAGATGAATCAGTTTGAACCAGTTATATATATTTTCGCTGATTAAAACTTTAAAGCACTGTGACGGAGTTGGTAGATAGACTTGTAATCAAAACGTTGGTCAGTCAACTACCCTGTTATCTACCTCATTATACGAATTCTAAAATCAAAGTCTCGCCAAAGGAGAAAAACAATGTTCGCTAGATGGTAAGGTTTTTAATGCGACCTGCTGAAAAGGCTGACTTTGAACCCTTGTTATCTGAAAAGGGGTGAAAACAAATGCATATTGGGAACGTGGGTATAAAAATTTGGCGTTTTTTCAATACAATGTATTTTGGCGATTTGTAAAAAAGCATTATATTGTATTGAAAATCAACGATTATGCTATGAAAATCAACGATTTTGAGACTTTTGAAGCAAACGAATTTGTACCCAAACATCATTTATGTTTGAGATCATTAAACATCGTTTGTTCTTCCAGTTCGCGTAGAAAACATATAAACACTCAGATTGCTAAAATTTGAAATATATATTTTGCCCATAAAACCTATAAAGTGAAGAAATAACAAGAGGAAAAACATACGTTGATGTGATGTACGAAAGGAACCTAATATTGGCTCCTCATACTTGTCTGCGATTTGTATTACGATAACCATGCATGCAGTGTCAGCACTTAAACAAAAGAACCCTTACATTAATTTTGTTTTAGACATTTAAACGCAAGATTTACAGGACTTCGAAAAAAAATGTGTTAAATTTGCTATAAACGTATCGGCATAAATATATATTTTATATTGAACTGATGTTTTTCAAGAAAATCAATAGCTGATCCATGGCGTAAAGTTACTTGCCAATAAAATTGCAAGAAATATCATACACAATTCAGTAAATCTAATTGCATTATATTTACACAATATTTATACAGGATGTCCCAATATAAATGCATCACTTTTTTTGACCATATCTCAGGAACCAATAAATAAAAATAAACACTTTTTGTAATATCAATATAGTGTAGTCTTTTATCGAGGGAATGTTAAGCTAAATCCGTCGAGCCGTTCTTGAGAAAACGAGAATTTTGTAAGAGGACTCGATTTTACTCCATTCCTCTGGGGTTTACCACAGTAACGTATGTTTATCATGTTAATAAAGCACATCTTTGATTACTTTTGATCAATATATTTGAAACTTGCAAAAGAGACACTAAGAGATCACATATTATGGCACATACATTGAAACATGATTTTGACATCCTTTTCAGCACTGTAGCACCGTAATTCAGTTTGTAGGTTTTGCTGTTTTGAAGCGTTATTTAAAAAGGAAAAAAAAAAAGTCTATTTCAGAAATATTTTGTATCTTCTAAGTTTTGAGCTTTTTATCATAGAAAAGAAAATATTTATGACTTTGCACAGAGAAAACGAATTAAAAATATAACATTTTCATTATATTCAAGTCAAAATAACAAAGCAGTTATTCACTTCCTCGTGAAAAGTGGAATGTTTGTTAGTCCATGATAGCTCACGTTGTATAATTTGGTACAATTTTAATTTCAAACAACTCTGCGTTGTAGCCTTTCACATGTCCAACATCAGTTTCATGCCACCTTTGTGCTCTTTTCATCATGATCCTGGTCCAATGCTATGTTCTACATCCCATACGATGATGGGAGTCGAGGTGATCGGACAAGCTTGCAAGTTTTAATCAGGTTTAAGTTCAAATTCTAAAGTTGCTATTGTTGTCGTTGTTGTTGTTGCTGTTGTTTTGTAGTTGCTTTCCTGTAAGAGTGTTTATCAATGAATAAAATTAGTTTTACATTGTATATAGAGTTTTTGTATTGTGGTGACATGGTCATGTCAGATCAAAGATAGTTGCAAATATGAGTTACTGTGGTAAACTCCATTGGAACGGGGGACATTGAGTCTTCTTACAAAATGTTAATTTTCTCAAGAACGGATCGACGAATTTTTCTCAACCTTTAACCGGAAAAAGACTAAACTATACTAATCATTATTATGAAAAAGTGTTTAAGTTTGCCAATTTGTTTCTGAGATATGATCAAAAATAAAAGTGATGCATTTTAATTGGGACACCCTGTACATAAATGTGTACATTTTTTGTCTTCCAGGCCTATATTGTTGATTTTATATATAAAGCTTTTAAAAATATTTTTATCATTTTCTCATTAATATTCTTGTTAAACATCAAGTCCACGGTCGATTCAATATTCTAATGTATAATTTCTTATAAAAGAAAGGGAAATCACATCACGACTCACTGGCTTGACCAATGTAGTGATTACTCTTTGATCAAGGTCATTTGTGCACATTGTTCTTCCGAACCAAAGCGACCGAAATTGGTACCCCGTATGTAATAAGTTCCGGAATTGTAAATCAGACTCGTTTGTGCCAAGGAGTAGCGTACCCCCTAACCCCTCCCACATACATACACATCGTATCGGAGCCGGGTAAAAGCCAAATATTGTTATGTACCCCGGTCGTTACAAAGTAAGCTTAGGTTTCGACTTTACATTTACCTTACCTAGCCTGTCAGATTTATTTCCCAAGGTATTCTCTATAACAGTAGCCTACGGGATTGTTACGTAAAACGGCGAACTAGATTTGAAGGCAACGATATGTCGAAAATGACACGATTGCCGCCTCAAGATACTTTAAGATAACTAGAATATTCATGTTAATGCTAATTAAGGACATTGAATGTTTACATGAACCGCATCATGATAGATTACCTAAATATTTTGGTAATACGTACAGAATTCACTTCACATAATATAACTGTGTCATAGTCTGTTGTGACCTCTGTCTGCCTAAACATGCATGACAATATTGATCTTTATTTTGACATTTTAATTAACATAATGATAAAAAACACAATGTAATATCATGTCGTCTTCCTTGTTGGTCACCGTCCCCTAACGGTTTATCGCCGATCGCACAAAACACAAAACAAAGTGACCCTGAGTAAGGTTTTTTATTTCGTGTTATTTTCATAATTTTTGGTCATTTTGATGAAAAAATTCGAGGGACAACCTAAGGTGGTTGTCACCTCTACAAATTTACAGGCTTCATCTTAAAAATATCTGCATCGTAAGGACCTAAAACTTGCTGGACATGTTAGAACTATCGTTTTATTTATTTAATAACTAACGAAAAACTTGATACCAATCCGTCATTTAGGACTGTTATTACAAAAGAGATGGCCAATTTTGAAAAAAAAAACTTGCTTGACAGTTCTAATAGTACAAAATACTTTCAGCTGCTGCCTAAAGGCTCCTCACTTAGAATGTTTAACACACCTAGACAGGGCAAATATATTCATCAAGGGCATCAAATCTATTTGGATTGCGCCAAAGTTGTCATTTGATCCGGTTATTTCTAGCTGCGTTTCATCAGCACATACATGTTAGTGCATTGATGGCCCATGTATATGTCATTTTGAAAATGAAGGTATATTACTGCATATCTCATTTTCTTTGACAGCTATCAGGGTGTTACTACAGTTCTTGTTGTATTTTTTTTTTCTTAAGCTAATTCTCAAACTTCATAAATATTCCGGAGATGTATTTTGTTGCCGTTACATTAAATTAAGCGTCTTAAAAGAGTAGGCCTATTAAAAATACCGATGCTTGGCCGATACCTGACTCACATGACTAAGTTCTTTTTACCAAAAAAAGAAGATTCGATACTGTAATATTCTTTAGTTAGGCTATTCAAACAGCGTAAAGAGCAATGTCCAAATGATGCGCATGTTGTCGTAAGATATTCCATGATAACTAAGTAATCAATGTGTAAAAACCGGTTTTCAAACAAGTCACTTAACCCTCGTCTAACCAAGGGGGGGGACCCCCCCCTAAATTTTTGGAACAGAACCCCCTATGAACTTGGTTTTGCTACCAATAGATAGGTATGGTCCTCTCCTATCCAAGGATACCAAGATCACACAAATCGGACGAGGCGTTACGTAATAATGACGTCATAAAGGTCGAAAATCGGAAAAATCTGAATTTTGGCAAAAATGGCCACCAAAATCAAAATTTTTCTAAATAACGGAATTTCATCTGGTTTTTTACATATAACAAAAGGAAATGACAATTCTAACATGCTCTGCAAGTTTCAGCCACATAGCATGCGTATTATTTTCAAAATGGCGGTTTAAAATTGTCCAAAATGGCGGTTTAAAATTGTCAAAAATGTCGCTGGGTTGCAACAACCCCCCCCCCCTACACCCCAACTTTGACGGCCTACCCTAACCCCACCTTAGGTGGTACCCCCCTAATTTTTTCATCAAAATGACCGCAAAGGATGTAAAAGAGATTACCCAAAAGCCTGGGGGGAAAAACCTTAAGGGGGGATTGCAACCCCCCCCCCCCCTGGTTAGACGAGGGTTAACCGAGTCGTCTTTTACGCCAGTTTCTTTAAGCGTCATGATTACTTTCCCAATAGGTAAGACTTGCATGTGACATACATGTAATTCTGGGCTTTGATTTATGATAGACGATTCATGGGTATGCCTCTAAGAATAAAACGGGGTCAAAAAAAAAAAGCATAGGGGTCAACGAATTTTTCCCTGTACAAATGTATAGGAACATTAAAATACGTTCAAATGGGTACTACGATCAAACTAATTATAGTACAAGGCTCAAATTTCGTGGGTAAATTAAACATCAGAGTATCTTAACATTTGCATACTTTAATTTATTCAAAGTTGTTTAAATTGCGCATAAATATAAAAAGCGCCCTCGCTTGGAATTTTGACCAAAAACGTCAATTTTCAGGAATACGAAATTACAAGGGTTTACAAAAACTTTATATTTATGTTCCTTGGACTCTATTTAATAAATATTTACCCATTACAAACCAGAAAGATCAGGAATTGAGAATTTAATAACAATTGTTGGAACTTAAACAAGGATTTCACTAAAATGAGATATGGTCACAAGAGGGCGCGGCACACTTTTTTCTTTGACCCGATTATTATGTTTTTTTTCCATTTCATGTTGAGATAGATCAGTTGCAATGCATAAAAACTGTTGACAGAAAGACATTCTGAAAAAAAAACAATTTTGACGTATGTATAGCCCATACCTAATAACTAGCACATTATATCACTTTTTCTGAATATGTTCTCTAGTATTCCATTTGATAGCCTCACGGCCCAAATATTTGTTCACAACTAGCGAAAAGAATCAGAAAAGTGATATTATGAGCCCATTAAAAAAGTCGTTATGGGCTAGTATTCAAATACTTCAGTATTTTCAAAATGACTGTAAAGGATATATTCGTTGGTATGATGTTTAATATAATTTTATCATTAAACAAATTTACCCTTAAGACTGCTTGTTACATTTTACCCATGATATTCCAAAAACATAAGTCTACGTTTAGCATGGCTCTGAATTCATTAGAGTCAACCATTAATCTAATTACTACAAATGAACAGCAATGTAAAAATAATCAGCATGCAAGTTAAGAAATCGTAATCATGTTGATGCTGACATTTTAAAAATAACACATCACTGTCAAAAAAGGTTAATAGTGTGAGATGTCTGTTTGACATGGAATTTCACTAAGGCAGAGAACAAATCACTTATATCTGTCAAATGAGCAAACACTCCAAGCAGTAGACTCTGTTATTCTAAATCATCACGGATATATAGGTTGTCTCTACTGAATAACATTGTTGTCGTAAGGTAACTATACCCTGTATTGTACCTTTTGTCCCGATAAAAGTTAAGCAAGTTGAAAAGTGTCCTCTGTTACAAAACTAAAATACTAGTTTGATATAATGGTACGTCATTGAAATGGACAAATTCCAAGCTTTCAAATGCGGTTTGTTCTATTCAATCTGCTTTTTTTAATCTTTAAATATGTTGAATTTAACGAAAAAGTAAAAAAAATCACAATCGTGCCACTTTTTTACCGAAGAGAAACTGAACATTATAATTAACAAACTGCGAAGCGTAATCATTTTATCCAAATGGGGTTATAGTACCATAAAACAGTCTCTGATTTTCTCAGTACCAAAATGTGTAATACCTGCTACGTTACGTAGTTATGTTATCATCAACCATGACGAACAATATTAATGGTCTTACAAAAATCCAATTTCTACTAACTGCACCTTTCAGAATCAATATGATTGATGCTATTTGTCGTTACAAATTAAGGTTAACCAAGGAAACACTGGTGATAATTCATTTCTTATGTGTCAATTGAACAAAGGATATAATAATAATTGCGGAGTATATTAGCACCCAAAATTCTAAAATCTTTAAATTTCGCTGAAAATTGTGATTTTGCTGAATTCATAATCCGGAATTTTATGACGTCAATTTCATATTTATTTTGGTAATTATGAGAAGAAGAGACATTAAATTGTTAAACGTTACCAAATAAACATCTTTACAATTTTTTTCTTTTACGTTCAAGGACAAACATTATGCTCTCCTTGATTTTATACACAGCTTTCTTACAAATTAAAGGTGACTCAAATTTTGGATTTTTCACATCTCCTTTTAATTTTACATATCTCGATGTTTAAATAAGCAAACTGAACAAAATAACCAACATTTTATAGGTATCACAACCATTTGCAAGTAAGCTACAGTTTTAAACTTTCCTTTTAACACTTAACTTCAATCGGGTTTAGTCCCAGAGTTATTCTCAATGATGGCCTACAGGAATGTTACATAACACGATGAACTAGATTAAAAGGGCAACGCTTGTTCGAAAGTGACACTTGTCGCTTCAAGATATTTTAAAAAATCAGTTTCCAATTTTAGCACACACCTGATTTAGAACAAATCTATATTGACAGGGAATGGATGCGACGCATAAAGCACGGAGAATGGAATAAGAAGCCAAAATGACTACCAGAGGAAAATTATAGATAAACATTGACGAGTGGTTTTAGAGTAGTATCGCGACTTATCCTAAGCTTCAACATAAAAGGGTTTTCCTAAAGCGTGTAGTAAAGAACATATACAAATTTGAAATTACATAATCTTATTAAACCAGCTGTTCAGCCCCGTCTCCTGTTTGCCTACAGATGACAGCATTCATCTCGGTTAGACATAGCGTAATATAGGGGTATTGTGACAAAAAATGTATACACATTTTGTATATACATTTTGTTTGACAATTCTGCTCACACGATTTTATCGGTTGGAAAAACTGCTCATCATAGACTACGCTTTATATTCTTCAATAATTGGGTCGGTGTATGATGCAACTTAACTTCATTTTCACTTTGTTATTAGTGTTGTGGCAGGTGCTGTCTAAAAACTCCTTTGAAATGTTGTACAAATCTCAGCCAAGGGAAATCAATTCTTTGTTGAAATTTTATTATATAGACACTTCTATGTTCATAAAACAGTAGTTGACGTCTGATTATGTTATATCTTTCGGCTTTGAATAACTTTGTAGAGTACTGTGACGTAGTTAGAGACTTGTAATCGAGAGGTAGTTGATCAAGCCCGGCCTGAATCCATATATAATATACTAATTGTTATGTAATATATGTAAGTAGGTTAAAAAGGGCAACAATCGCGTGAAAGTGACACTTGTCACTGTAAGATACGTTAAGATAACTAGCATCTAATTTAGGTCCTGATCTGATTAAAAACAAATCAATATATTTATAAAATAAAGAATGAATGCATAAGGTGCGGAGCACGGAATAGAAAAACCGAAACTACAAGTAAGAGGAAATAGTTCGTTATTGAATAAACAATAATATTATAGAATAGCTTTCTAGTAGTTCAGGGAATGTTTGCAATAAACTAACAACATTGGCATAACATAATCATTGATTCAGCTGTTTGCCGTGTCTCCAGTCTGCCTAAAGTTGACAACATTAATCTTGATTTTGACATTTTAATTTATAGAGGATATAGTGATAAAAATAAAATCATCATATAGACATAAAAAGGATAAGCGTTACGTTATCTAACACACAAAGATCGGCGACTGGTACGACTACGGTTAACATGAATGAATTTCATTTGAATTACATTTTCAGTAGTCATTAGCGTTACGACAGCTGCTGCTTTAAAGATCATTACTAACAATGTTGTACAAATCCCATTAAAGGGAAATCAGCATGTTGTATATTATTCAAGTAGAGACATTTTCCTGTTGATAAAGCCAAAGATGAATCAGTTTGAATACGTTATGTCTATTATATTGGCGCTAATAAACACTTTGAAGAACTGTGACGTAGTAGTTAAATACTTGTAATCAAGAAGTTGTACACTCTTAGAAAGCAAGGATCAAATATGAGACAAAAATGATCAATTTTGATCCTTTTTTGGTATCAAATATGAGCTTATCCTTTAAGGAT
>JXSR01S026979.1:8193-24812 GCA_000969725.1 Ophiothrix spiculata | reverse complement strand
ATTTGTAATAGGCTTAACAACGCTAAACTAGTAACACGAACATGAGCGACACCAAAACGGCAAAGTTGCACGCTTTATCTGAGAATGAGCCTACAAATAGATGACCAATTTGGTCAAACATTAATTTTTTTCGGTCTGGATGTACTATGTTACGTCATAATTACGTAAACTTAAATCGATTTTGATGATCTTGATATAGACAGATCATACCCTATACTATAATAGTACTAAACAATTAAACGTTAGAATGTGTCAATATCAAGATCAGAGGCCTTCCTGAAATAGACAAAAATGGCTCAGGAAGGCTATTGCTTGACAGTTCTGATAGTAAAAATTACTTTCATGTTGTAAGAAGGAAAACAAATATCGCAAACGATAAACGTTTTTTCGAGGATATACAACCAAGAATAATATGAAGCTTTACATTTGAATTACATTTTCAGTTATTAGTGTTGCAACAGCTGTTACCTTAAGGCTCCTCTCTAAGAATGTTTAACACATCTGAGACAAGGCAAATGAATTCATCAAGGGCATCAACTTATTTGAGAGAGATACAAATCTATTTGGATTGCGCCAAAGTTGTCATTTCATCCGGTTATTTCTAGCTGCGTTCCATTAGCACATACGTGCATTGATGGTTAAGCTATATTGTTTTTGTAAAAGGGTAACGATATTCACCTATTTTGTTTGCCTATAATATTGACAAGTTTATATATTTTTTTAATTTATGCTAGCAAAATTGTATTGAATATTTTGATATACCTAGCAATGTTAATACCGCGTGTTTATAAGAGCTTTAACATGAAAGAATACCACTTATCATCATATGTATCTCAAAACGGAAATTGTCTCTACTGTAGAATTTCACTGTGATATGAGCCATGATATG
The DNA here is from genome assembly GCA_000969725.1 of Ophiothrix spiculata. Classification (NCBI taxonomy): domain Eukaryota; kingdom Metazoa; phylum Echinodermata; class Ophiuroidea; order Amphilepidida; family Ophiotrichidae; genus Ophiothrix; species Ophiothrix spiculata. The sequence goes on along the minus strand of JXSR01S026979.1, from coordinate 23,923 downwards.
AGAAGAATATTGGCAAAATCTAATATTTTGGAACCAAACTTTCAAAAAAAAAAGTTGAAAGTAATCGGACTATGCTCCTTTAACTGTTTAACAGTCGGAAACAATATCATTTTACTCACAGAACCAAGCAGAACAGGATTGGGATAAATTGAAAACAGTAAGAGTTGTTAAAGGCAAATGTTCCGATCTGCTGAACAATTTAACATTCAAAGGGTTATCACCTACGTAAAACAATTGTACGGTTTCATTCGCATACCTTGAGCCAGATTAATGTTCCAGGAAAAATTGTGTGAGAGTTACCCATAGAAACATTTAGGATATTTATTTTTCTTAACAAAATATTCTAATAATTCAGCACTTTTTTGACCATTATCTCTTCAATAAAACGTAATATGCTCATGAAAATTTACAGGAGTTATGAGAAAAATATGTGCTTTAATGTGGTATCAAAATCTCCAATTTGATTTTGTGAGTGAAAGTGATCGTAATACCTGGGGCGTTTGATTGGCGGTGCACAGCGGAACAGGTGAAAAATAAGCATCGTTTTGGATGTCACATCCCAACAGCGGACCAGGGTTTAATAAATCGAAATATAAATGTGGGATGCTGCAGCAAAAGGATTTACTTGTCGGCTAGTAGCTAGTAGCCGACAAGTAAATCCTTTTGGCCGCTAGTACATGTTGCTCATTGTAGCATATATGATCTATACAACTAGTATTATCTCTAACATTGTAGATTGGTTAAGCAGACAGTTTAAGATAGTTTTGAAGATGGCAAATTGAGATTTTGCGTTCCAACAAAGGATAATGTTAAGCACAATTTCACGAAAGGTACGCCATACTATGCCCTTTATTGTAAATTAATTTAATCATTAATATTATTTTGATTTTGATTTAGTTGGAATTGGGATATCTGGATGTGTTCGTGGCGGTTGGGTGTTAGAATTGTGTTATGGGTTGTGGGTGGTAGGGGTTGGAGTGGGTTGCTAGGGGGTGTGTGTGGGATGTGTATGGTGTTTGTTTGTTTGTCACACTTATCACATTTCATACCTATAATTGATACTATATACACTTATATACACATAAATACATGGAAGAATAAAATAAAATAATAAAATACAAAAAAGGATATGTGTGAGATGTATAATAATTAGCATATGTTTAAAATGTCAATGTTCGAATGTAAACATTGAAATTAAGAAAGATTACAATTGAAAAGAGATCCATATGCTAGCATCTATACTGTGTTATGTTTGACTTTTTATCGCATGAATTACTTAATTCTATTTAAGGATGATACTCAACATCCCCTTTTTGTCCATCAACCATGAAAAGTTGATAAAGTGCAAAATGAAACAGACATTTGAAAAGGTTGTTGACACGTTGAACTGAAAACATGATAAGTCAGATAAAACAACCTCGAAACAGTCGATACTACCATTGTGTAATTTGTTATTACGCAGCATGTTTAAAAAGTAAACATACACATAAGATATTGACAAATCGACAGTGATTATTTTATCTCAAATTTCTCTCTTGAGCTAACTAATGTCCAAAGCTGATATAAAACAAATAAATTCGGCGTTGTTTATCTTCTCTGTGATAAGCATTAATCAAATAAAAATCGCAATCTGACAAAAACCTTCCCCTTAGCAAATTTTCTTATCCAAGAAAACAATTGCCTTTATATAAAAAATGTGAAATGCGATCACTAGGGAAGGATTAGTGGTAACACCAGCAGAGGTTACCAGATCCCTTAACTATAGATTGTTTTTCATCAAATGACAAACTCGAATCACTAAACTATAGATTTTTGTTGGTTTCTTTTTACTTTATACAGAGAATGGTGTATGTCCTTCCGGTTGCCATTGCGTCACAGGGAAATCAAATTCAGTGAATGCTACTTGTAAATATTGGACTTTGGATACTATTTCTAATTTGCCAAATGCTACTATTGACATGTAAGTACCGCAAACCGAAAGGTCGATGCCCCGTTCTTACTCCTCACTTTATATCGAGGGTTGAGAGGCAGAAGGCTATATTTGCTCAGGCAACAAATAGTCACAAGGCCGTGTTTGCCCCTTTGTTAATAATAATGATAATAATAAGCAGGCTCTTATATAGCGCCCTTAGTCCTGTTTAAAAACAGTAAAAAATATTACAACGCGCAGAAATTGATGGAAGAACCTTAAAACTACAACAAAAATAAGTCCTGTAACTAAATGAGATGCAATATCCAGAACTGCAAAAAGTCATTGATTGAATAAAAATGTTTTTAATTGTTTCTTAAAAGTATTCACAGAGGGTGCAAGGCGGATGCATGTTGGTAAATTGTTCCATTCTTTGAACGACGCCTCCATTCTGTTCCATTCTTTGCACGTGCAAACATTGCTCGATATACAGCTTGCCTCTTAAATGATGTGCACTTTAAAACATAAGTGCAAAAAACTTTGTGTTTTGTTAATTTTAATTTTATGTTTGTATATTGAGTTGTATTCAAATATTCCATTTAAAAAAATAAACATGAAGCCTGATTTAAGCAACGTTTCAAATCAAATTGACAGACATACATTATAAAAACCAGCGGTTGCCTGCTTGTTTTGGGCGGTTCTTAGCGGTTCAACCAGAATAAATAATAGCTTACCGCCTAGAACCGCCTAGAACCGGTAGAAAATCGCCTGTTGACTTTTGATGCGAAATAAAATAATGTCGAAAATTCGGTCGCAGATAAAATACTGCATAACAACCAAAGCAAAAAAAAAAAAAAAAAAACCACGCAGAAAAAAAAAAAACATCAGAAAAACTGTTTCAAAATGGTGGTCATATATTGTCGTGTTTGGACAAAAAATCCTGCTAATAATCTAGACACTTACTTCCTAATGAAGTTTTCCAATAAAATGTGGCTTGGATTTACAAAATGTAAGACTTAGTACAAACATTTTCCTGAGACAATTAAAACAAATAATGTTCGGGTACAATTTTATGGGCAAAACGCATTTGAAAAGCGCCTTCGAAAATCCATATGCGTTCTCTTTAACAATCAACTCTTCATTTACTAAAATACGTTGTAAGATGAAGAAGTTTAGACAAAACATTACATTTGACGTTATGTCATTATCATATTGAAAATCAGTAGATTGACTTCAATAAAAGTGCAAGAACATATTCAATGTGATGCATTATACATTTTTGATGTTTGATGGTAGAATTCAAAACAGTTTGTAAAAAGAATGTGATGCAACTTTAAGTTTTGTTGCATCCCCATATAAATGTTGTTATTGTATTTGTCTTTTAATATGATTCAATAAGATATGTTGTTTTTATTCCCGTGATTACAACTACGTCTGCATTATAAAAAAATGTTTTCCGTAATTTTGCAGAAACTTACTATACAGTGACGTTAGGTCATTACCACACAATGCCTTCATTAATCTTCCTAATTTGGTGAAAATGTGAGTAAAACGTTTCATATTCTTGCTTAACTCAAGCCTTGTAATTACCTGATATTAGCTAATGCCGAGTGCGCTCAGATTGAGATATGTAATCTTAATATTTAGCTATGTTTACGGGGTCAATTTGCTTCATGTTGCTTGACTGCTTGTACAAGAAAAGTCATAAAACTTCTTAAAAGACCGTGATTATTCCACATATTCTTTCAGAGACCTGGGAAAGAATAATGTGTCGTATGTCGACCCGAATGCCTTTGACGGTTTACATGTCATCAAGAAAATGTAAGTATCAAAAATACAATGCAAAAATAATAAGGTATAGTATTAATGAACTGATTACACCTACTGTTTTTGACAAATTAGTATTAATGTTAGTTTATTAACACAAGCCAATGATCTTTTTTCGTTCCAAACAGACTCCTACATAAAAATCAAATACTCCATTTTGGTGCTGAACATTGTGAGAAGTTTCCAAAAACAATGACAAGTCTGTAAGTATGATATATGAACTTGCTAATTTTATTTCATAAAATAAAACGATCATATAAAACAAATCAAAGCAAAAACATTCTTAAATTTTCAGATAATCAAGGATAATTATTCTTCCGTGTTGAGCAAGTATTTGTTATTTCACGCCCGTTAATGCATTGGACCATGTGGATTGTAAAGCTGTAGTTATTCACAAGTATTACCTTAACTTTTGACGGACCCTAAAATGACTTTTGGAAACCGTTTGAAGTTCAATGAAGTGTCAATCCTAAGAACATACTCTTTGCAAATTTTTAAAAGGTGAAAATGACAAGAAACTGCATTTGCGGCTGGTTTGAGATGAACGGTCACATTTGTCCAAATGTTAAAGGGACTGGCCTAGATCCTGTCCACTGATTTTCTGACTATATATTTTTTTCACATGTATGGATAGTACATGATTATACTAACATATCCTACCAGTAGTTTCCGCTGAATTTGTGTAACAGAGGACAAAAATGAAATAATTTACAAGCTGTATTTTTTGTCGCCGGCGACAAAAAATGGTTGAAAAAGTGTTTATAGTTTCAAATCTTAAAAAGATCTTGTTTCTACACCTGTGATGGGTAAACAAAATTATGTTTGATAAAATTGTTTCTCTTTTGATATGTATTAACTTATCTCCAAGAGCTTCATTTGATCTTTTATCTGTTAAATCCAGACTGAGGTAAAAATTGAAGATTTAGAAAACACTGGATAGTCACACCACCATCACATATAGATATATTGCAAATCAATTCGCTGTCAATTTGAGGCATTTCTGTGTAATTTTATGTACTTTTTTGGATTTTACTACACTTTTAAACTTTATTTAAAGCATTTCCATAAGTTTTTCATTCTAAGTGGAATCTAGGCTAGTCCCTTTAAGTTCTGCCTCAGAACACAAGTACATGTATATTGTCTCGGCTTTTTTTAACAATTTGTATTGTAAACAGAAATGGTATAGACTTGTAGAACTAATTTTCTGTTATTTCCTAGGCGCTTGGATGGAAATAAATTAACTCGTCTACCTCCTAATGTATTCAACTCTTGTAGTCAGCTGGTTAATCTGTAAGTTGCAACTTTTGTGGTTATCAATCTTATTTTGTAGTTTTCTTATAACAAGTAAATTAAAACTATGTACAGTTTGTTTTGATTTAATCAAACATATTTGCGTAATAGCAGGTACATAACATTAAACCATTTTTTTATTTTCAGAAAGCTTAGCAGAAACAATTTAACCAAATTGGAAAATGGGACTTTTAATGGACTATCAAACCTATTTTCTATGTAAGTATTACCTGTTTTTGTCTATAATGTTTGAATGACAATGTGTATAATACATGCACTTATCCGGAGGCTCTTATCAAAACTTTGATATATTTGCTGATTGCATAATGTTTTTTGTGCACCTCTTAAAGATTAGCATTCTTGACATAGGGTTACGCTTTACAAATGAAAAACGTGTTAGTGAGCATTACGTTATTACTAGAAAAACATCTTAATCAAACATTGTTTTATTAACAATGACATTGTAAAAAGCTGTTTTGCTCTTTAGGCCAGTAAAATATTCATCAATGAATAAAACAATTATTATCTCTACATGTGAGTCACTAATTTTTCCTCTCAATATAGAAGTGCAACCTTAATGTTTAAAGTAATTAACGTTGAATTTGATGTTCATAACATACACTTGTTTCATGTTTGGTACCATCATCGTTCAACAAATTTGTTCTATCAATATGTCTCTAGAACGAATCTTGGTATAAATGCTATTAACATTTAAAATGTGGAATTCATTTTTGAGCAACCAGCATTTGAAAATATTGCTTGTACATGTGTTCATATGTACATTTTATCTTTGTTTACAAAACACAAACTACAAATAAACTAATATTTTTAATTAATGTGATTTCCTTGCTTTGTTTTCCAGAACGTTCGAAAATAACCAAATTTCGTATATTGAAAGAGGCGCCCTTGATGGATTGTATAATCTTCATCTCTTGTAAGTTCTCTAATTATAGTAGCTTTGCAGGCTTGTAGCTCTGGCGCTTGTTTTGTTTGACACATTTTGAAGCTTTGTAGTTATGTAGCTTTTAACTCAAATACAGTTATACAGGAAGTACGCCCAAGGAGCAGATGATGTGGAAAACTTAATTTTTCTCTTTCTGTCCATTTGCAATCAAAACTCTGGTTCATTGCATTCAGAAATATTTATAAAGTACCAGTGAGAAGATGGATTGGCGTTATAAGGCTAAAATAGCTTTCAGCTTGAAGAGCTCGAGTCTTCAGGTAAACAGGTAAAAGGCAAAGAATGTTGGTTATCACAACCTGTTCTTTCTTTTATTTCTGGCTTGGGGGATGCCGCTTGTCACATCAGCCCAGGAGGATTTAGCTTTAGATAGTCGCTGCCTTCTTCTCACCAAAAAACTCTCTATCCACCGCAACAAATTTCCATCAACTCCATGTGCTCTAGTTTTCTTCAGTAAACGTTGGTGTGGCACTGAATCGAAAGCCTTACGAAAATCACGGTAAACCACATCAATGTCCGCCCTATCTTCAAGCATCTTGGTCCAAAGTTTAATTATTTCCAGAAGTTGTGTGACACATGATCGACCCTGTCTGAATCCATGTTGCTCATCTCTCATAATATTGTTGTCATTCATAAAGGCCATAATATGGTTCCGTATCAGCGATTCCATCACTTTGCATACTATCGAGCTTAGACTAACCGGTCGATAATTCCCAGCAACCGCCGCACTTCCCTTTTTGTATATTGCCGTTACTTCTGCAGTCTTCCAACTGGTTGGAACGTGGCATTCTTCCACAGATTTATTAAAAATAACAGAGAGTAGTAGTGCCAGTTCGTTGCATGCTTCTTTCAGTACTTTCGGATGCAGACTATCAAGGCTCGGCGATTTTGACTGATTCAGCTTTTGAAGTTGTTTCGCCACATCCTCAACAAAAAAATGAACTTCGGTAAGATTTTCACCATTCCACATCACATCTGGATCAGGCACGTTCTCAAGATCTTCCTTTGTGAATACGCTTGAGAAGAACGAGTTTAGAATATTTGCTTTATCACCATCTGAATGCGCATAAGACCCATCCTCCTTTAATAGTTCCTTTACACCACTCCTAGACTTCGTTTTGGATCTCACATACTCCCAGAAAGTTTTAGAGTTCCTCTTAGAGTTGTTTGCAATATCTTTTTCATAACTTCTCTTGGCTTTTCTCACCTCTTTTGTAGCATTGTTTCGTGCAATAGTATACTCAACATAATGATCATAATATCTCGTCCTCAGTGGTATAACGCTTCCACGCACTATATTTCTTTTTGACTTTCTGCATAGCAACCTTAATTCATCCATAATGGCTTGAATTTCTGCTTCTTGTCAAATTTGGTAGGTTTAGTCTTTGGTATATGATTGTCCATTGCATTCTTGAGCGTAGTCTCGAAGAATAACCATGCATCATCAACATCAGTGTTATTCAATTTATGTTCCCAATTTACAGCTTCAAGCTGTTGTCTTAGATCTTCATAGTTTCCTATGTTTTAAAGGTAACGCTCTTTATTAATTGTCTCATTGTTAGGAATATAGCATTCCATGGTGAAGAGTATAGCAACATGGTCACTCTTTCCCCATTGACTCCTAAATTTCAATTCTTGTATAAGTGAATCATCGTTTGTTATTACAAGGTCAAGAAGACTACTCCTCTGGCCTGTCCTATATCTTGTGTCAAAGTCAACAAGCTGATGGAGGTAATTGTCCGAAAGGCAGTCAATTAATTTTGAGCTTCAATGATTGTCGCCTTCATTTGATGCCCATGTTTCCCAATCAACTTCACGATAGTTAAAGTCTCCAACTACTACAAGATGCGAGTAGTTTAATTCACAAGCAGCGTTGATTAAATTTACTAGTTTGTCATTGTTCGTGGCTGGGGAGTTTGGACTTCGGTAAATACATCCAATTTGTCTTCATCTTGCAATCTTTCCTCACACTATATGCTCTCGTCGTAATCTGAATTAGTCAACTGCTCAACTAGTTTCGCATTAAGTTCTTTCTTAACATATAAACAGACTCATCTTCCTCCTTGTCCATTGGCAAAACAATCAATGCCTTCCATTTCAAGTTCAACATTATATTATAATATCCTGTGAATATTTGTCATATTCCGCCGTCCGGTACTTCACTGACACTGCCAGTGACTGCTCTCTGTCTCTGCACTAGTATAAACTAATAAAGTCTAACTATTCTATCTACATCTAACACTAGTAACAGCAATTACTTAGCATGCATATAGCTTGATACTTGATACTCTCACCTCGGAATCCGGTCAAAATATCTTGTGAATGCTTGTCGTATTCCGGGGTACTAAATTCTGCAGCTTGGACGATCCAATCAGGCCATCTCCAAGGGCGGGAAAAAAGACTCCGAAAAATCTAAAAGAGCTCCTAAAATATCGCCGAAACAAACAATGAAGTAGACTCTAATAGCAATCCAAAACAGTGCTCAACCACGAAAAGAACAAGTTTCAACACAAATGACGATATTTTGGTTTGAAAAGTCTCCCACGACCTATAAAACTCTACTTCTTGGACTGTTGACCTTCTATTATTCATGTGTGAGTCAAATATAACCATCTATTACATAAAAACATTTGTTTAGCTAGCATTTACTGGTCACCAATTTACTATCAGGGTTCGGTGTGTAAGTTAATGGACCTCTCGCCTACTTAACTCGCTTATGAGGTCCATCTAGATAGACTAACAAATAATGTACAGTGTTTTGCAACGAATGTCGATATATCGGATGTTATTGATGATTCTCTCAATTATTATAAGTGTTTCGACTCAATACATACTAAAACAGCTTTAATTGTAACAATTACACCATGTTTTTTTTTCATCAGAGAAAAACAACAAGGGTCGTAAGTTTGATTTTGATCTCTCACAACACCCATTCTTCATTTATCCAAACCCAACTTGAACTCATACTCCACACCGAAAGCAAAATGGCACCAAATTAAGGTGCAGTTCCTCACTCTGCTCCACGTCCCAACTCTTCGCTGCATGCCTGTTTACAAGTGTGATGTTTTTTCCCTTTCGTTAATCTACACATATGAGTGAATACTCCAAAAATAATATCCATCCTACACGGATTTACTCCACTATCTTGACTCTACAGAACGACCAAATGTGCTCATGGTTTGTATTCATTTAGGGGTGACTGCTAAAACGCAATTGATTGGCATTACTAGAGTCCTATGGACGTCTACAAATTCTTGAAATCATTTAGCAGCAACAACCAAATCGTATAGCTACAGGACAAATGAGTTATCCTATGTGCTTGAAGGAAACAAAGTGTCTTTGATCCTTATTCATTGGCTCCCGTAACGCGGCCATTTTGAAAGCAACAAAAAATGTTATGGGGCAAAAACTTCATATCGTATAGATATTATTACACTTTCACTTCCGGGTCAGGACCAAAATGTGAAATTTTAATTGACATTATTGCACCAAGATCAAAAAAGTCTTACTGCTTGTTTTGCCAACTATTAGAACAATAATTTTATATGAACTTCAAATAAAATGTTTACCTTTTTTACAAAATGTTTTTACAACATTTATGGTTCAACGTGCAAATTTGTTTTCGTATTCTTTTTTAACGAGTTTACATGCTTCTTTTTTTTTTTTTAGTTTTTAGGTTTTTTTTTAATAGAGCATCAAGCTTTATGAATATTAATACCCGTCCAATCTCAAAAACTGCCTTTCCATTTTATACAAACTTCTATTCATTTCATGTAAACATGACAGTACAGAAATGGTCGGATAAACATTAAATAGCAGCGAACTAAAACATGCAGCTACATCTCATCACACAAATCAGATTGTATTGATGTCAAAAGAGGAGTTACAGAAAACCTCATGTCAAAAGCAGATCTGAGACCTTTGTAGTTGTATTTTTGCACACTGTGACGTGATAAACCCGATAGAACGCACATCCAAACTACGTTATACATTTGTGCTTATTACGTGAGATGTTTTTGTGCAAATGTATTTAGAAAATGCAGATTTATTCAAAACACTTTGTTTTATTTGAAGCCATTGCAATTACTTTTGACCTTTTCAGTCTTTAGATACTCAAGGCAAGTTTATGTGCCTTTCTAATTGATGGAAAAGTCAGGAATGTTATGTCTGCTATTTTTTTAATTCTGTACTAAGCTTATTATTTACTAAAAATTATATAAAACTATGTTTTTTATATCTAGGGATATTTCTAAGAACAACATGACAACAATCAAAACCGACACATTTAGGAATTTGTCACATTTGCTAATATTGTAAGTATCAAATATCATTATTGCTGATTAAAGTGGGCATCTAGCCGTATGTTAGTCTCAAGTTGATCAGCCTAAACAGGCAGAATTGGAAGATAAAAGGTCCCAATTTGTTCATTTTTGACTATGTTTTAAGCCATATATCAAATATTCAAGAATATATGTGATGGCTCACCCCAAAAGGAGGGACTTTGCAAATTATATCAATTTTTATTTTATTATTTTATCAATTTAAAATGATGCCTTACTATATGAAATTGGTTAAGGCAATCAAATTTTACAACAGAAAATCTGATTGAAATTCTTATTATATTCCCTATTTTTTGCCGCCTATTTTTGCCAATTTCTCGAAAAGTGTTCTGTCGCAAATTCCCCCTTTTCGTGGTGAGTCATAACATATGAGTACTCTATGTCGATATGAAACACTTCAGTTACGGTGTAATCATTTTTTATGCTGTTATATGTGACCCGTCATATCGAAAGGTACCTTAAGGTCGGCAAAATTAAAATTGATTTTTTGGTCTCATCTGAAAAAATATATTTTGAGCTTTAAAATGACACCTTGCTTTTGGTTATTGGGTGTTTGATTACAAAGTAACATCCAAATTGGTAAAAGGTATCGGGCTGATTCCGAAAACTTAAGTTCTGAGAAAATCAAGTTTAAAGTTTCTGTGCTGGTTAAATGTGAATGGAGAAAGGATTTTTATCTCGTTTTTTAAAACATTTGTCTTGTGTTTTGGATGTTGGAACCTGATTAATATGATAGAATACACTTCAAAGGTGACGTTTCTGATGAAATTAGAAATTCGACCTTGGACGTGATTTTTGACTATGCTCAGCTTCAATGGCCTGTATCTCGTAATTAACTATGCCGGTATTAAGGTACTTTTCGATATGACGGGTCACATATTTGGTATCAACTATTATTATAACCTGTATTTTTTATTTGTTGACCTTCTATTCTATTCTTTATTCCAAGAGAAATGAGAGAAAACCCATGGAGAACAATCGAGCCATTGGCATTTGACGGACTTTTCAACCTTGAAATTTTGTGAGTATATTATGTATGAATCATTTTTGTTTCAGTGTAGATTTTGAGTATAGATTATAATAGATATAATAAGTTAACAATATTTATAGATTAATACTAATACTCCTTCAATGCCTCGAAATATTACAGATAACGAGGACGGTTCTTTTTCACGACTGATACGGATGAATGTCATATTCATTGCAAGATTTTTTCCCATTGACTTATGGTCAGAATGTCCTATTTTTGGTGTATATGAAGAATAGATTTTTCAGATTATGCCTAAACTTTGACTACTGATTATACGTCCATAAACAAGTTAAAAAAACGTTAACAGATTACTTCAAAAAACGGTGACGCATCTTTCACGGAAAGCTCATAATGTTTAGTCAATTTGATCGTAGGTTTGATACTTTATACTGGTATTCATTCTGAATGATATCAATACACTAGCGCTGGTTTTTTTTCTGCCAAAAATGGCCGAGCTCTACGAAACAGAGATCTCCCCGTTTGAGTTTGAGCATTCGTGTAATTTACTTGTAGATCGACCATACCACTAAAGAATAAACAAACGAAACATACGACATTAAAATTTATGGTTTATTTGTCTCTACACGCTCGCAAGTATAATTCCATTATGTGTTCCTATGCACGAATGACCGAGGCAAGAAGTCATGGTTTAAATACTCACAGATACAATTAAAACTACTTTTTTCATGATTAGAAAAGCAATTATGATTAAGAACTTCAGAAACTTTAAATACATGGATATACACTTTGCATTATTTACCCCTCCAATTTTCCGGTACGTTTGTTCATTTAATGGCGCAATATCCCTATTTATATTTTGATAAATACATTTTTTGATATTCTTATTCACTCTCATTAAATATCAATATCATTGCAGATTCATACATCGGAAGAGTCGTTATTGGAAAGGATCCCACATGGATCTCAACAGTTTTCAAGGCCTTAATAATCTCGAAGTGCTGTAAGTATATTCAACAATATCCTTTTGCAAGCGATGGATATATATACATGCGTTGTGCATTATTTTAGAGGAACGTCTACGGATGTAGTCAAATAAGGTTTACTCAAATGCAGATCATTCTGAATAGGAAATTATTCCAGGTAATATTAGTCCCATTGTGTATACAATGAGAGTAAACAGGACAATAACTGTGTAATACCTCTTCTAATATATTATACCTTTTACCACGAAGTTGTACAGTAATATTTTGATAATCAAAAATCTGATATTGCCATATTGCCACATTTTAAACAACTTGTAGTGTAGTGACGATCCGAAGTTTGAATTATTATTATATATATAAAATAAAAAGTTATAAATTCTAATTTTACCTCATAATTCTCTAATATTGCATCTATTGGTGGAATTAAGCAGCTTGAAAAATATGAATGGAATATTATAATTGGATGTTAAAATGTTGCCAATAAGTCTCAATACTACAAGTGACTCTCTCTTCCTACATATGAATTTGAATTTATTACCGTGTATTCTTTATTACAACTTTTTCATCTCCTTATTTCAGTAATGTCGATGACCATAGGATTTGCTGTTTACTACCGAATCAGAGTACATCATGCAATATGGAAACAATACCGCCTTTATTTGATAGCTGTGATCAACGATTGTTACCTACGTATCCGGAGCGAACATTACTATGGGTGTTTAGTATCTTAGCCATTCTTGGAAATACTTATGTTATAATTATTCGATGCAAAGCTCAAAATGTCAGGAACCAATCACAATCTATATTAATTCTAAATCTTGCCTTATCCGATCTATGCATGGGGATATATATGATGATTATTGCATGCGCTGACCTTCAATATGGAAGAGAATTTGTATTATTTGCCGAACAATGGACTTCAAGTGGTCTGTGCAAATTTGCAGGCCTTATTTCATTTCTTTCCAGCGAAGCTTCAGTATTGCTTGTTGTTGTTATAAGTGTCGACAGATTACTATGTGTGGCTCTGCCTTACGGTAAAAAGCGAATGACAGCTGATGTGGCACGTCAGTGTAGCATATGTGTTTGGACTATTGTGATATTACTAGGAATTACAGCTATTATTCTTCAGGAAACAACTAATACTTATGGTTTGGCAAATGTCTGTGTAGGGTTGCCGTTAGTAAGCAGCAAAATGTATGAAAAGAGTGATTATTTAAGTCAACACAAAGTGTTGGGAGTTGATGATGACAGGATTAAGCTTTATGAATATGAAGAAAAAGACAGTGGCAGTAACTGGCAGTTTTCAATAGCAATTTTCCTTGGAATAAATTTTGTTGCCTTTTTAATAGTTATGGGGTGCTACTTAACAATTGGAATTATTGTTGCAGTGAAACTTCCGAGCAAGAATGTACAACGACGAAAAGATCGGAAACGAGAATTGAAAATGGCCTTAAGGATGGCCTTTATTGTCTTAACAGACTTCTTTTGCTGGATGCCCGTGATTGTGATTGGCATACTTGTACAAAGTAATGCCGTGGATGATTCAAATATAAGGAATAATTATAGCTGGATTGTAGCGCTAGTGTTACCGCTAAATGCAGCCTTGAATCCGTATATCTATACGTTTGCTACTGAACTTCGCAACAGAAAGAAACACAAGGAGGGTGAGCTTTATGCGTTGAACACTCGTATGCCCACATGTTCCAATACTAATACAAGGACAAGAGCGACCAATCTTTAAGTAATTAAAATTAGCAACAGATTATAATTTCAAGTATCATTTATCACTTAGCATGATTTTTTTCTTTACCTAGACATGCTTTCAATTCAGAAGTGTTTTACACTTAATGTCAGGACATCTCATAACATACCTTTTTACTATATGTGCATGATTGCATGTGAGCATTTCAATGTTTTATCAACACATCAAGTAGTGATAGCTTATTCTTCTAAATAACTTTTTATTTTTATTTTAAACTTTTATATCGTTTAAAGATGACACTTCATTTATAATGTTTTCTTTTTAAAGGTCATTATTTTAAAACTTTTTTTTCGATGCCTGATGTTTTCAACTATCTTATATAAGGGCGCGACTGTGTAATTAACCATACCAGTTAATGTAATATGATTAATATGTGTGATAGCGACTGCCACAGTTTAATATGTTATATAAATGTGTTTTCAATAAACACGTTCTTCAAAAAAGATGTCATGATAAAATACAATTCAGAGAGATTTTCAAACAAGGTGATAATAGATGACCGAAAATACAATATTAGCACAAGACTCGCATAAGTTCAATCAAAAATATTATTACACAGTTGCGTCTTATAATTTTGCATTCTAATATGTATTAGCACTCTTTATTTTTTTTTCATGGATCGTGTCCTATAAGTGTTTGCACTCTATATTTCTTTTGTTCTTTACAGAATGTAGACATATGGATATGTTGTGGGAGCTACGGTTCCTTTGATGTTCGATAACATTACCAAACCACTTGAATTCCGATGCCCGCTTATTTCAACTCTTAGAGGAATTCCAAACGTGTGTCAGTAAAAGACGATATCGACACCATTTTAGCCGGATGAACATATTTAAGAGGAAAACGAAAGATAATATTATAGGTTACTTAAACCCTCGTCTTTCTAAAGGGGTGTGGTTACCACCCCCTAACGGTTGATCGCCAATTGCACTCAAACTCAAACAAAGCAACCTTGCGCATATAACTAAACGTTTTAACATCCTCTGTGGTCATTTTAATGAAAACATATTGGGTACCACCTATGGCACCTAAGGGGTATGGTAGGCCGCCAATGTCCGATGGTAGGGGAGGACCTTGTTTCTACCTCGAAAAAAATCAAGTTATCAGTTGGAAAAATATCCAAGGTATGAATCGAAAACTTACAGGACACGTCAGTCCCTTCATTTTGTAACGAATGCTGAAAAACTGATAAAGAACTTTTATGACAATTGTTTCGAGGTAATGTTTATTTTGTAAAGAATCGAAATTTTTGACCTGGAATTACTATGTGACGTCACAATTACGTAGCGCCTTGACAGATTTTCATGATTTTGGTATCAATAGGATAATAGGATAAATACCCTATCTTAGACTTTTGAACCTCATTAATTTTGGGCGTGTTAATTTCAAAATCACAGGGTTGTACCACACCCCAAGGAAGTCGGGCTATAAAAAAAAAAGGATTGGTGAAACAAGAGTTAAACGAAACATTTCTGAATCAGCATATAACGTTATCACATAAGAGTCTTTCTTTGTTGTTTTTTAAATTATGCATGCTTAATTACATAATGTATGTAATGCTCTTGTAGATGATGGAAATCACCAGCATTCAAATTGTATAAAACGTATCGGACTAAGCTTCATCGAACACATTGGGAAGGATATGCTGAGACACTAAAACAAACCCA